>VCII01000145.1:890000-1041538 GCA_006030095.1 Triplophysa siluroides
GATTGTAAAATGTTACGAAAATAAGCAATTGTGAAAGTGTTATCCATGAGTACCTGTCGTCTTGCAGACTGACTTCCCAAGGTATTTGGATTCTGTTTTTGCAGCTTGTCTTGTAGATCCTTGTGGTGGATATGCTTAGGACATCGTGTTGACCCTGGGACAACATTTAAATCAACCAATCAGATTTCAGAAATAAGTTTACAGTTTATTTTCAATTTAACTTTCCAACCAGGATTAGGTGCTTCTAGCCCATTGTTTTTCACTTCTCATTTCCCTCTGATTTTAGGGGTAAGTCATGGTCAGGGTTGGGGTTTGGTGTGGGTTTAGGTTTTCACTTTATTTTCCTGAGGACATCAACCACTTGGCAAAATCAGGTGGAGCTTTAACGTTATTGCAATGAGCGGATGCTTGTTTCACATTGAAACCGTTGACTTTGTTTTTAATCACTATGTTTAAGAGATCTCATCTGTGATTTTTATTTTCTTATACACTCTTAAAAATAAAGTTGCTTAAAAGGTTCACAGCGATGCCATAGAAGAACCATGTTTGGTTCCACAAAGAACCGTCTCTTTCTTACTTTTTAATCATCTGAAGAACCAACCAAAAGGTTCCTTTATGGCATCAAAGAACCTTTTGAACCACCGCCAGTGTAGGCGTAGAGACAGAGTTGTTCGCCAGCGCTCGCGAGGAGTAGCGAGAGAGACGAGAGCGAGCGCGCAGAGAGCGCGAGAGGAGCGAGCGGACGAGAGACGCGACGACGAGAGCGTAGCAGAGAGATAGAGAAGAAGAGAGAGAGAGGCGAGAGAGGAGAGAGCAGAGCATGAAGAGAGAGAAAGAGCGAGTAGAGAGTAGAGAGAGAGGAGAGTGGGAGTTAGAAGGAGAAGAGAGGAGAGAGGAGAGAGAGAGAGAGCGGAGTAGAGGAGAGAGAGCGAGAGGGAGAAGAGCGAGCGCTCGCGAGACGCGCGCGCGCGAGAACGCGCGGAGCGCGCGCGCGCGAGCGCGATGAGAGGAGCGACGAGAGAGAAGAGCGAGGAGATAGAGCGCGCGCGCGAGCGAGCGCGAGCGCGCGAGCGCGCGCGCGAGAGGAGAGCAGCGCGAGGGAGAGAGCGAGAGCGAGCGAGAGAGCCTCTCTCGCGAGCGCGTCCTCTATCTCTTCTCTCTCTCTCTCTCTCTCTCTCTCTCTCTCTCTCTCTCTCTCTCTCTCTCTCTCTCTCTCTCACCTTGTTTAACTCGGCGTCATGAGACAGATTATATTGATCATGTGGCGCTCATGAGTTTAAATGTTTGCATGTTTCAGAGTTCAGACAGCAATAGAAACAAAAGAGCCTTTATCTCTTCATACCTCTGTCCTCTGCAGCTGTGATCACTTTATTATTTTACTGAGAATATAAATAATAAAAACCGTTATGATTTTAATATGGACATTATGTTTTTAGTAGTCTTGGACATTAAACATCTTTAATCTTTAATGCGCAGTGACGTCGTTGTTCACTTTGAAACCGTCTGTAAAGGATAAGTCAATAACATCAATTGTCCTCCATCAGTTAGACAGACTACAAACCAACCATAACTCACATAACATGTCTTATAAATGTCTTCTCTTTTATTATAACACATGTTTGGTAAAAACACCCCTGTTGACCCAACACACATTCGTCACAAGCTCCTACACTCCTACTCGCAAATAAAGGACATGCCATGGTTACAAACACCCCAGCATAGATTCAGGCGTGTGTGTGTTTCTTTCCTTTGAAAGTCAACCTGCTGTATGACCCCCACCCGCCTTATGTAGGACAGAATCTGTATCCAGCCGAAGCCAAACACATGAGGGCAGGGTCTGGTGTTTGCGCTGGATTACCGTGGCCCTCAAACACGAGCATTAAAGCACGGAGGCTGTCTGCCGACACCTGTGATGTGGATAATGAGAGTGCAACACGGAACAGAAGCGAGAGGCGAGATAAGAGATGAATTATAGATGGAGCGCTCAAGGGCAAAACAGTGCTGCAGGGGAGGAGAGTGTGAATCTGGAGAAGCGTTCCTGGATAATGAATCCCAGCGGCTGGAGAACATACAGGCTGTATGGAGATCAGGGGACTATAAGGGAATACGACCTCTGGTGTGCTGGAGAATCCAGGGTAATTGTGTCAGCTTGCTTTGACGCGCTGGAGGTTTCTCTTTGTGTGCTTGTCAATGGATTTTATTTTGATTGCACTTGTGTGAAGCGTCGAGAGTCACTCATTAAAACCACCGACAACACGTTTGTGTCGCGCGCTGGTTCAGAAACTCACCGTCACTGCTGGATGCTATTCTGTCGTCGTAGTTCAGAACGGACATCCAGGATTGTTTAACTGTAGGCTAATATTTTATATAAGTACTTTCATGAAATAAGGGTTTAAATCTGAAATGTTGCAATAGAAATAAACACAAAATCTTATAAAAAAAGCGAAATAAAAACAAGAAATAAATGAAATTAACCGTTGAACTGCTCAAATTTCAAGTAAAATTTATGTTATTTAAAATGATGAATTATTATTGATTAAAAATAAAAACTAAGTAACTCTGCTGTAATCTACAATGACTCATAAATGAAAGGATGTTTCATTGGTTAATTATTCCCATGCTTAAAGTAACCTGCGATTTATTCATTTTTATTTTATCATTTGTTTGTTTTATTAAAGTTTTTTTGCCATATTCATTTCCATTTGTTTAATGACAGTTTTATTACAAATACCGTGATTAAACTATGTTTACTTAGTAATTTCGATTATTTTTCCCTTTTGTTGGAGACGTTTGAGAATTACAGCTTTAAAAATGAAACGGTATAATCACTGCTAAAGAATCTGTCTAATAGAACACTGTAAAATATTGCTGTAGTTATGCAGCGTGTTGCCAGCAACTTACTGTAGATTAATATTTATATAATTGATTGTCCACAGTTTGTTCATTTGCATGAGGCTGTCATTTTAACGTTTTTTTCTGTAAAGATAATGTTCATTCATCTTTGAACAAACTGTTGCCAGTAAATTGCATAAATGTAAATCTACAGTAAGTGACGTGTATTGGAAGGAATGTTGTGTTTTTTTGTCTGACAAAACCCACAGAACTCTGTACAAGCTTCCAAGTTTCTCTTTGTGTTTCACTACTGCCAGTACGGTATATCTGAAGTTTGTTAAATGAATGCCGTGAGTCTAATATTATTACTGACATATATTTGAATATGTATTCTCTCTCTCTCTCTGTTTCAGTGACTAAAACGCGGCGTGTCTTCATCGGATGTCAACAGCAGGATTTGTGTGTCGCGTCTTTGGTTCTTGGCTCTCGCTTCCAAGCTATTAAAGGTGAAACACGCCTGCGGACACGTGATTTATTCCCAACCCCGTCAAGCAGAAACAAATACAATCCCAAATCAAACAACAGACGTGACGCTTTGAAGCAGAACACACACATACGGCTCTCTGTGGACACACAATCCTTCTGCCACAGGCACAGAGCTGGACCTCTTCCAGAGACTCAGAGAACAGGTCTGATGTGATGTGACAGTAAAGTCATCAACCACAGAAATAAGGCCCGAGGATTTCTCTTAAGGGGATCAATATGTAACGTTACAGACAACAATGAAAGATCGAGGCGCCATAAAGATATCCAGAAACTACACATCTCTCAGATATAGTGGATTGTGACCGGTGACCGGTCCTTGAAAAAAGTTTAAAAGCTTCAAATTAAAATTGAGTAAATACAATCTTTTAGACAGAAATTATTCATTAAATTCAAATCAATACCTTCGTCCTTTTATTGGTTCATTTTTTATTGGTGAGCAGTCATGTAAAAAGCAGAGTAATGGCACACACACACACACAAATATAATTCATGTCCCATTAATGTGAATAATCTGGAAAAAGTACATGAAAGAAAGTAAAATCACAGAAGAGATCTTTAATATCTCGGTTATTTCTTCTAGACGACATAGAATGTAAAGTTTTGCCTCATGTAGATGAGGTCACATAGAAGAGTCAGAACTGTGTGTGTCATGAGAGTTTGAGAAGAGATGTCAATGTGTCAAACTGAGCTCAGATGTGTCTCGTCTGAGATCAAAAGTCAATATTACTGAAGATCTTGATATCAACTCCAACATTTCTCATCACATTTACCCAAATCCAGATGATTTCACCTCTACAATCTACATTCATTACACCTCCAGACTCTTCATGTGTTCACACAATCACACTCATTTGATTTCTTTATTTATTTGATAACATCTCAAACTAAGTTGAGTTTTGAAACACATTTGTTGAAACTTCATCAAATCTCCTGAGAGCAACATCTGAGTGAAAACAATTTCTCCTGATGTTGTATGTTCAGAGAGTTCACCTCTATGTGTTTGTCATTCTGTAACTCATCTCAGTGGAAACACTTTACACAGAACAAATGATTTCTGTTGTTTGGTCGCGTGTGGTTTTGCATCATGACACACACACACACACACACTCACACACTTCATCTGGTCGTGAGACGGCCGGTCCGTCGGCGTGTAATGAGACTCAGCTCTGTGTGTGAGGAGCTCAACCTTCACATCAAAGGTGCATCAGGGGATCTGGATCTCAAACCGGCTTCATTCACTCGGAGTACAGCGGCCATGTAAATTTCATGACCTCTCTCTCTCTCTCTCTCTCTCTCTCTCTCTCTCTCTCTCCTGACGGATATCAGCAGTCTGCCGGCTGTCAGGAGTCTCTCTCTTGAATTTTTTTCTCTCTCTTATTCCTTCTGTATTTGCTCTCTGAAGGTCTTCAAACGGTCAGAATCAAAATTCCTCCATCCAGTATTGGAGAGAGTTTCTCTCTCGGCACTGGGACGGATCGCATCACACGCGCTTATTTCGAGAATTCTGAAATTTTCAAGCATATTTTCTGTTGTTTGTCTGTGGAGATTGATGGGGTAATGTCATGCATTCTGACATCTTTACACTGTTAAACGTGCTGGCTTCTCGTGCTTCACATGGTCAACTTGTTAAAAAATGAGTTGGACGTATAACGTAGTATTTCTGTATTGGATACACCCCCCGGCACTCCAACTTGAGTCTGGACGTGTGATGAATGTAGATTATTGCGGTCAAATCATCTGGATTTGAGTAAATGTGATGAGAAATGTTTGCGTTCATATCGAGATCTTAATAATTTTGACTTTGATCGCAGACGAGACAAACCTGGTTTCTCTGGAGAAATATCTGAGACACAGATGAGATTTAAGCAAAAGTGTCCATTTGATCTCCGTTTAATCTCATTCTTATATGAGATATAAAAGAGATCTCATCCGTGATTTTATTACGCTGATCTGAAATAGACCCAGGCGGTCAAACATTCTCCTTGTTTTACAGTCATGGGCATTAAGTGTGGATCACAGGTCTGTTTCCAGCAGAATGAGACGGAGACACTTCTCTGATGTTGGTTCCTGATCAATTCAACGACCGCATTGATGAATTGCAGAATTGATGTGAAATCTTGAGCACGTGTCTCTCGAAGTCTGTCCGTATTTCTCTGAACGCACGCAACAGCTGGTGGTGAAGAGCTCGGCATCTGCTCGCGTCCTCTCGTGAGATCTGATCCTCCAGTCCGGCGTCAGATTCTCGCCGGCGCCTCTTTGAACTCAAATCCAGAGAGCTGCAAACATCATATCTGTGCCAAATCAAAATCACATTCATTTCTTGATAATAGAATCTTGAGGAAGTAGAAACATTCTGAATTGTCTGAGCTGTTTAAGTCATTACATTTGACCTCACGTGTCACCTGAAGATGACACTGTGGAGATCTTAGTTTTTCTGTTGTCTGGACAGACATCAAGCTCTTTCTACACACATGTAAGGTCTCAAATCAAATGTGTTGTAGGACGGTCCCTCTCTCTCTTCTGTTGTCTTCAGAATGTGTTGATTTTCTCAAAGCGTCTTGATTTCCAGCTTCACACGTGCGCTGTATTGAAGGCGAGTCAGTCTGTGAGTGTCGAGGGTTTTTACAGCCGTCACGTAATCCAGAGATCAGTGCAGTGAAGGTTTTGTTCCCTCGATAGTACTACAGACGGACGGTGTGCAGCTGGCTCAGGGTGTGATCAACACATCCACAACAGCACAGATTCAACAGCTGTTTCTATTTTCTCTTATGACCGCATTTAATTACACCGCTGACACATGTCACATACCTGTAAAATATCGTTTTTATTTACCTTCTTTACATGAAAGGAAACATGTGTGCATCAACCAGCGATGTAAATGAATTATTAAACAAACTTAATGATGCCTGTTTGTGTACATGCAGAAAGGTTTGTGTGATGGTGAGGCAGTATATTCTGTTCTGTCTTCAGTTTCACTCGTTCATTGAGATGTTGTGTGACGTGACGTCCAGTGAGAACACATCACAACACACTTCGCTGTCCCTCAGGTGTCACAAAAAAACCTGGATCCTCTGTATCTCCAATTCCCCATTGTTATGAATGAAAAGGGATGGCAGGATTGGCTGATATCTGCAGACAGCTGAACTCTTTGTTCTACTTCTCTTCCATGATCAAAGAGTCCAATAAGAAACTGGAGTTCTGACTTCATTCCCAGAGTCCCACCGCAGTCGGACCCCCGTCTCTGTGCGTAAATCACAAACATATGCAGATCTCACAGCACCACTGCAGGACAAACATCAACTGACAATCAGGTTTTACACCCGAGAACATACAAGTCCAAAACATGAAATAAAACCATAGGGTTTGTTGTCTGGACCAGTGTTGGGTAAGTTACTAATGAATTACTCGTTACTAATGACATATTCAATAGTGTAATCAGATTACTGCACAAGTGACTCTCTCCAAAAAGTATTGAATTACTTATTACTTTCTATATCCTACATCAACCTTTATTAGTTCAGTGACTCACGGATAGACATGAAACGCCTCTTTTAATTCATTCAAAAAAATAATAAATAACTACATAAATTATTCTTATTAACTGACCAAAGTATAACAAATGTGAGAATAATAATTTAAAGCACAGATTTTAAAGTTAGACTCATTATTTTGATGTCATTTCCACTATTAAATAAATGACACAGTATTTGGTTTAATTACATCAGTAGTAACTGTAATTAAATTACAGACAAAATTCAAGGGAATAGTAATTAAAGTAATGAATTACTTAGTAACCAGTTCCACCCAACACTGGTCTGGACAACCTAACTGTTTTCATTTTATTTTTGTGTTCTGTCTCATCTGTTCACATGCATTATTCTTAATAATCTGATAACGTGTGAGGTCATGTGAACGTGTAAAACGGTTTTCTTTTATCGGGGGAAGCTCATAAACGGCGTCAGCAAAACCCGCTCTGCAGAGATCGTTTGTTTGCTTATTTCTCTGATTTGGCGCTGCATGTAAACACCTTTACTGGTTTTCTCTCAGTTTTGTTGATGTGCGCATGTCTGACGGCACAATGGTACCAACAGAAGTAGTAGTAAATAACTCTATAGTAAATGAATAGTAAATATCTCATAAGTCCTCTCTGGAATCACGCAGTTGGTGTGGAAACGTCAAAATGAAGAGCTATTGTTGCCTAAGCAGGTGCTGCGGACATGAGAAGAGATATAAACATACAGCTTCGGACCGTATTCCCGCTGCATTTTTAATGACAAATCAGACTATCGACTGGGACGTCACTGCCCGCGAGAAACCCCGAACGTCTCAAACTTCCATGTAAACTCTGTTTTATGCGTAACCGGTTTATTACTATGCATGTAAACACGTTAAACAGGTTTCTTTTCAAGCTGATTTTTGATAGATGTCTGTTTATTTTGTGCATGTAAATGCATTCAGTGATTACCATTTCGTGACAATTCATCTTTTTTTGTAGAAAATGTGAGCCGAGCGATGTGATTGGTTTAACTTGAGGTTTAAACTTTTTTTATATCTTTTTTTAATATCAGATACTTTAGCTTGAGTCTCTTTTGTGTCTCAGATATTTCTCCTGAGCTTTGTTTAATCTAATGTGTCCTTCAGGTGATTGTTTCGACCACTAAACAGGTTTCTCCTGACTGCCACGTGTCCTGTAACCTCCGGTAGGATGCTGTGGGATGTTGTGTGAATCTTCTGCTGGGTGTTGATTTGTTAATAATAAATGATGAGCAGATCTGTTTACATGTGAATACAAAAGCTTTGTGACATTCCCAGGGTGTAGAATGTCGCGCCCGCAGGCGTGATGCCGTGCTGATTTCTCTGAGCACAAATAACGTTCTGATTCACATCAATTCAACAGCATCAATCTCATGGGAGATAAAATGACGTTCATCTTATGTGTCTGAATCTATAAAGCTTCATGAAGATATATAAAAACATTATACAGAAAATAACTAAAGCTTTTTTTCATTTATTTATTAACAATATTTTTGGGGAGACCATTTGATGGGAAATATTTGGACAGACATACTGAGGACAGTTTGGGACTTTTTTTATTTTTTCACAAAACTTTAGTGGTGTTTTCCTAAATTCAATCTCATTGTTCTCCTGGAGAAATCATGGTCCTAAAACTTTCTTCTTTTGATGATGCTGACAGACGTCTTCAGTACGGCAGTGAGATATCAAGGGCAGAGTATTGATTTGTGTTCTTCAGTGTTGACGTCTGTGTTTTATAAGATGTGATTTCTTGTGTCTGAGAATCTCACTCTGGGCTGGAGAGAGAGAGAGAGAGAGAGAGAGAGAAGCACCTTTATTGTCATTTAAAATAAACCTGATGATCTGTGAGATGAGGGCAAGCACTCGATGTTTGGCAACTGAATCTGAGTCCAGGAAAATCTGACTCCATCTAACAGAGAGAAAAATAAACATTCTTGTGTTTATCTCCACTGAAATATTCCAGTATTTATGCTCAACCAATCGTAAAGCCATTGAGAAATATTCTTGACTTTAACGATGACCAGAGCAAGAAGATGCACGGCATTATCAAGTAAACTTCAGTACACTTTAAAGTATATTCTTAAAAATTCTAGCGATTGTCTTTTTTTCTGTATCGTGACGTATACCCGAGTGAAACCACTTCTGAAATGAGAAAAAAAAATGTAGGGTGGGACTTAATTTCATTCAACGAAAACTGATTGGATCGTTAAAACGTGAAAGCTCTGAACGCCAGTTTGCCATCTGTCAGTCATTGCAGCCCCGCCCTCGCTCCGGTCCTCGTGACCAGAAGTGAAGAACGGCCGTTTCCAGAGGAAACATTTTATGAAAGATTACAGTGCAAACCAATAAAAAAAATAACTATCTCGCACGGATAAATAATTTATAATAAATACTTCACCACTGTGTTAAACAATTAGAATGATCCTTCATAATTTCATGCCGACTTTAATAATGTAACATACTAGTTTACAGTTTTATACGGCACATGTACTTGTAAGTTTACATGCAGTATAAGTGAACTTGACATCATGCTTTACGCTTTATTAAGTATAGATCAAATAGACTTTTCAGTCTGTATAAGTCGAGTATAGTTCACTTCAAAATTTGCCCTCACTCACTTTCCATAATGGAACAACTCCTTCAAGTATATTTATAAGTACTTAAAGTCCCAGTGAAATAAAAAAAAGTTTCATGAAATATTGCAGCGTTTATAGTAAATAGCTTATCAAAGTGGGTCATTTTCTTTTTAAACATCATGTGCCCTCATAATCTTCAGTTAAAATCTGAAAATGCACTTCCGCACTGAAATGAAGATCCATCTTAAATGACGCATGTTAGACGGCGTGGGCGGAGCATCCGTTAACTCCTCCCCTTCAACTGTCAGTCTGCTGCCAGTTTCATTTCAAAATCAATGCAACAGCTGTCTACACATCCAATCAATTCGCAGTGAAAAACGTATACATTTTCTCCTTTGAAATTCCTTTTTACTCGGAAAAGTGTCAAAATACGGAAGTAAAAACGATCGCAACTTCCGGTTCACAGGGACTTTAAGAACTAGACCAAATGTATACTTTATGTTTTTTTATTTTGAAGAACTATACAGCATACTTAAATAGCATTGTAAACACACATATATATATATGTATAAATCACATTTTTGTGTTTGGGTGGGATTGTACTACAATCTGGCTCATTTTCTAATGGAAAACTGATTTTCTCTGATTAAGCAGAAATGTTATATCTACATCATGAATATGAGATGTTTATATGAAATATTGGACAGACTGCCAATAACACACACACACACACACACACACACACACACACACAACAGAGATCCGATCATCTTTCTTCCTCTGAAAACAAGGTCTGAAAGTGAAGAGAGATGAGTTTTGGTGCCCATCTTGATCATGTGGTTTCATTGTGTTGACTACAGTAATGTTCTTCTTCACTAATGTTCCCTTCACACTCCTTCTCACTGACCCGTCTGTTTCAGCTTCTATTCACCCCTGATTTGATCATTTCCTGAACATTTTGGTTTCTGGATCATTTCCATGCTGAAAATGATCCTTAATATGAAGCGTATTTTAGTGAAGTATATCTCTACTGGGTCATACCCAGTGGAGTTTGGCCAGATGCCCTTAAAGACCACATGTTTACCTTCGACAAGTCATTTGAAAGTTGATTCTTAAAATGTTTATATGAAAGAGCATTTGGAAAGGAATTCATGTAAAGAAACGTGTTGTTGTGTTTATTTTATCATTTTTTAAAAAACCCAATGCTTGCATTAATGTAATGAACACTTCATCTGCTGATTTAGTTTTAGTTTGTGTTAACCTGTTTTAAGGGTCATTTTATGTTAATTAAGCTCAAATGACATTTACAAAAAAGAAGTGTACTCCATTTGTAGTAAGGATTCTTAAGTAAAGTTCAAGTATATTTTAAGTATAGGCCTACTTTATGTATACCAATATCACATATATGTACAAGTATATATGTCAGTGTATATTTCTATTACTTTGGACTAAATTGGCCCAGTTTTAGTTTGTAAAAGTATTTTTAAGCATGTAGTGAACTTTTAGGTCTTCTGGTTGTTTACGAGATCAATACTTTTTAGAAAGTACGCTTCATAGTATAATATTAATGAACTGCTAGTGTGGTAGTTTTTATACTGTGAGTATACTTCGTTATTTTCTGTAACAAAGTTTAAAATAAGTCTACTAGTAAATGTTCCTTTTGTAAGGGAATGGACTGAACCATTGGAATGTTTACAAAAGTCTGAACTAAACAGAAGATGCACAAAGAACGGAATCATATAGATATGACATTTATTTAGTACTTCTGTGTGTGTGTGATGTATGAAATGGATCTGAGCGTCTTTAAGGAGCAGTGAATGAGCCGTGAGTTTGTCCTCTGCACTCATTTACATTTCCTCTCAGAACGGAGATCAAAGCCGAAAGAGGTCAAATAACACGAGACGCCTGGAATCAGATTTACTCTGAAAATGATTGGCTCTCTTTCCCATTCAAACTTCTCTCTCACATCCTCCCAGTTCAGCTCATGAGAGGAGTTCAGTTCAAGTCCGTTTTGGCAGAAAAAATGACACGGTTCTTTCGTTTTTCTCGGAATCATTATGGAGGAATATGATGTGCAGCCAGAGGCAGTGAATAAATACAGCCGTGGTCTGCTTGATAACGGTCGACTGGAGAGAGAGAGAGAGAGAGAGGAAGAAAGATGGCCATTAAATGACTTACTAGAGAAAATAACATTGAAGCAAATAGAGAATCTCTAAAGTGCCCTATAGTTATGATTCTTCCCACTAATATCAATCAATTACTGCCAAACTCTTAAAGGAAAGTGTGTGTCACTCTTAACAAACACGATCAACAGAATTCAGCTTAACACTTAAAACATTAGTTGAATGATGTTATTGGTTAAAAGTTGCTCTCTCTTCAGGAGATTTGATGGAGATCTCAGTTGTGCTTCATTTTAATATCAACGTAGTCTCAAATGTTTCTGCTAACATTTGAGAAATAAAAAGAGAAACAGACTTCAATTGTTGAAACACACGAAATGAAGATCGTAGAGGTGAAATCATCTGGATTCGAGTAAATGTGATGAGAAATGTTTAAGTCGGTATTGAGATCTTCAACTTTTGAAGAGACCAATCTGAGCTCAGTTTGACACATGTTGACATCTCTTCTCAAACTCCAATAGAGACACTTTTCTCAGATTTTTTACTCTTTTTCCCAGGAGAAATATCTGAGACACACATGAGACTTAAACAAAAGTTTCCATTTCATCTCCATTTAATCTCACTGATGTCAAGGAGCAATACCTGAGATACTAAAGAGATCTCATCTAATGGGTTTTACTCCTGCCAAAGAGACATTTGTCCTATACATTTAATGGTAAATGTGCACATACTGTGTGTGTGTGTGTCCAGCAGCAGTGATGTGATTCTTTGACCTAAACAGATCATTACACCTCTGATGAAGTCACTGCATGTTGAGTTTGATGTTGTACTGCTGTGTTTGATCCCGAGCAGCAGCGCGAGTGATGAACCGTCTTACAGATGCCCTGAAGCTGTGTGCGCGCGCGTGTGTGTGTGCGTGTGTGTGTGTGTGCGCGCGCATGATTACAAGCATAATGTGGTCTGCACGCTTGCATGCATTTAAAGTCTGTGTATGCATATTCTCCTGTCTCACCTCTCATGCGTGATTCAGGCAGATGGAGTTGGTTTGGTAGCAGCTGGAGATACCCCAGGCCGGGGCAATTATACATTCTAAACAAGATCTGCAGAAAACCACACACACAGCTTTACTTCAGCGCATTTCTTCACTTGCATTGTTTTCACATCAGCCTAACGATATTTTCTGTCTCTTAACTTTAAACATGACATTATTAGATTTAACGCACGACAGGATTTGTCTAAAATGCAGCATGAAAGATTTACTGCAAACATAAACACATCAAACAGAAAACATGCTCTCGTACTGTATGAATCCAGCGAATGTAATAAGCTTGAAAAGTTTGACGATCATTTCAAGGCGACAGACTTTTTGACTTCCAGAAACACAATGTGCCAGGATGAATGTAAATTTGGATTTAGAGTAGCCTATATAAAAAGACTCGCTAAAGTTTACTCAGTTCTTGAATGAAGGAGATTTTATTGGCTGTCGTTTGTGCTTGATCCACAGCAGGTGTTTGACTGAGACGGCCGGTAATGACACATCAGTCGAGAGCGAGAGCTGTGATGAGGATTGGTTTTGAGTGTTGAGTTTGGACGCAGCGTCAATGGAACTCTCATTTCTCCTTTAATGGCTTCCAAACCTCTACGTGGTGCTGGAACCTTAAAAGACCTTAAAAACTGTCACGGGACCCTTCACCCGTTCCCCTCGAGGTGACAACATTCCTTCAGTCAGAAGGTAAACAGCATCTTCAGACTCTCTCGTATTTGCAACAAAGGCATGTGTTCATTTGTACTAAAGAAGGTTTTGATTCATGGCAGAACTATGAGAATATATGAGTATTGTGCCAGTGTGTCAACACGCGTGTGTTTCAGATCATTCACAGCTACTGGTTATGAGTTCATTCTGCTGAAACTTCACAGAGCGCTGCAGTTTGCAGACCAACCCTGTCAGACAGATTCCCTTCAAAAAAGCCAAAAGGATTTTGTTTATCAATAAAAGTTGAGAATGCTCACACGTCTTATCCATTAAGATTTGATGAACTAAAACAATCACCAGATATTAAAAGCTATAAACTAATTTAATCGTGCCCATGTTGCGATATGTTTTTGGATTTTCATACATGTCAATGTTAATGTCCCCGACCACATCTGAACATGAGTCCCATAATTGTTTAAAGACACGTTAGAGTTTTAAATAAATCACAAGTGGGGCAAATAAAACAGTACAAATATTTTGAACATTTACACCAAAAATCCTTTCAAAGAATCCTTGATTCAGGTCAGATATTAGGACAAAGGTTAAAATGATATCATCATTTACTCACTCTCAGATTGTTCCAAACCTGTATACGTTTCTTTGTTTTGCTGAACACACAGGAAGATATTTAGAAGAATGCCAGATGTCGCGCAGCATAGTATTTGTTTTCCCTACTGTGGGAGTGAATGGAGGCAAAATCTGGCGTTCTTCTAAATGTTCTAAACAATCTGAGGGCGAGTAAAGGATTTTTGGCTAAAGGATCCTTTTAACTGGGGTTTGGTCTACAAAACAGCATCATGACTGTCGTCCTCTGTTAAGACAGAACTCGGGAAAAAAAGATCCGGAGAGGCTTGTGTGTGTGCGTGTGTGTTCACAAAGCCCTCATAGGTAGACAGCACATATTTCTCACTGTAATACAGAAAATGAGTAAGTGCCTTTAATATACATCTCATTTGAAGTGTTGATAGGTGAACGAGCATTAAAAGCCGAGTTAATAAGCAATTTAGAGATTTGAGTCGAGTCCGTGATGAAATCCTAATGAAATCACTCCACGTTTCTGATCGTATAATCTGCCTATTTATTCACATTTCGTCGGCCGGCGCCGCGGTGACGACAAACAGGCCTAATCCATCTGACTGACATGTCAGACTACACTGACCCGAGAATCCCGGAGAAACATTCCTGCCAATTAATAAGCACATTTCTCAGCCCTTTTTATGCTTGTTAGGAATGTTCAACTCTGAAATATTAATACATTCCTAATGTGAAAACCTGTGATCTTTTCTGGCTTTATCGCTGTCATTTCTAACCCATAATTCCTGCGGGATTCCCGACATTCCGATAGCTCGGTGCTCGTGTAATTCTCCTGTATTTCCCTGTGAAGGCTGTAGAGATGTCAGCTGCAGGCGGTCTGATGATGAGCAGAGACGGTGTGACCGCAGGCCTCAAACTCTGGCCTAAACTCAAAACATGTTTTGCCAATACAGCCATAATAAGAGATGACATAGTAAAAAAACATATGAATGTATCTGTTTTTGCAAATAAACTCTTCATTATAGAAACAATAGTGTGTGTAGGGAGGCAGAGGGATGATAAAAGTCAATGATTAAACAAACTAAACGATTCATTAATTAGTTATTCGGAAATGTAAAAATGCAAAGAAGATTTGTGCAGGTTGGGTTGGGAGGAGGTTTGAATATACTGTTATAAAGGATATTGTTTTAATCATGTTAATAGGTTATCTTGTGTCCTCACAAAAAAAACTATTTCTATTTTATAAGTATTATATAATATTGTTTAGACTCATTGACAGCATCCTCCGTTGATATCATTTTAGGTAAGAACACACAAACCTCAGCTGGCGTTAGCAATGGACTGGATGTGATGTTTTGTGATGTTAGTTGGTTTGTCTCCTAGATATTTTATCGAGTTCATTTTCATAGCATTTGTGTAAATAAACAAGGTATAATTAAAATGTGCCTAAGCTTAACCAGAGCAAGTCTTGCTTTTATAAAATGTTACAAAATGCTTTAGTTACAGCAAAATAATACAGCAAACGTCAAAATGTCAATTCAATGACAGATGTGTAGCAGGTATATTCAAATCATGTGACTTCCGTCTGTTTCTGAGAGATTTCCAGTGTCAAAGTCACTGACACTGAGACGATGCTGCCACCTGCTGTCAACAGATGCTGTGTGTGTGTTTGTGTGTGTGTGTGTGTGTGTGTGTGTGTGTGTGTGTGTTTGTGTCAGTGTCAGCATTACCAAATGAGTCACACTTACAGAAACATAAAAGTGTTGAAATGAAAATGATTGATAAAGAAAAACATTATCCTCATGTCATTCTAAACGTGTGTGAGCTTCTGTTTGTCATTCAGTTTGTGGTTGAAATTGTGGCGGTGGATTGAACTGCCCTGGTAAAAAAAAACATTATTAATGCAACAAACAACTGTGTGTCATATTCTTATGATACAGACAAACAGACAGACAGACAGATGGCGTATACAGCTGTGGAAAAAATGAAGAGACCACTTCAAAATTATTTTCAGTTTTTCTAATTGGTGCATGTTTACGTAAAATTATCGTTTTTGTTTCATTCTCTGTACAAAATTTCTCAAATTCCAAATGAAATAATTGTTTTTTATTTGCATTTGTTTGGAGCTCATTGAAATGGGACAAACAGGTCAAAGTGACAAAAAATGCAATGTTTGCAGATGTTGAACATTGCTGTTGGGTTTGTTTCTGTTGAACTTGAAAGGTGAACTCTTCATTTCTTCTGACTGATAGATAAATTATTCATTTAAAAATACAGAAAAACAGAATTTAACCAATAGAGATTTGAATGTGAGTTTTTTTGTCAGAATGCCAGTGGAATATTTCTCTTGAGATTGTGTCCGTGGTGATTTGATAGATTTGCTGTCATGAGTTGAAGGAGGAGTTTGGCTCTAGTATCTCTGTCCTCGGGCTATAAGAGAAGATAATCCAGCTGTGTCGGGCATCTGCTGCTGTGAGAATGACCACCTTTCCTCCTCTACACAAACACTCACAGCTTTCATCTGATCCGCTGGGTTTTTACTTTGTGGTTGGTCATATCCTAGAGGCAGATATCATCTTTTGACGGGCCGTTCGATACGTCTGGACTGAAAGGGGGCTGGGAGCGCTGCAGTGGTCCCGGTGCGCCCGGGGGGGGTCTTTCCTAAACATACAGCCAGACTCTGGGTTTGTGTAGTGTTCACGTCTGTGAGACTTTGAAATCCTCAGTAAGACTTCAGTGTTTTATTGTGAAGCTTTATTGTGTGCATGCTCATCCAGAAAAACCTTTATTTATTTTCTCTGTAAAATTATAAACTGCATTGGTCTAAAGGCATTATAATTATAATGATTTTATCATATTACTAAAGGTGCGATTTAATTAATCAATTAACAATCTCATACAAAAGAACACACGTGTACAAAACTCACGGCATCCCATGTGAAAAACATATGCATATATAATACATGTTTCATGCAGTTTGCGATCAGATTTTTTTTCCTCCAAAATATAAATGGGATTCAGACAAAACATTTTCTGAAACCGTCCATTTCACATGTGTGCAAATGTTTTTTGGTTATTGTGAAATTCATGTCGTCATTTAATTTTTTCTATAGAGATAAGTAACAACAATACCATAATAAGGACTTTACATAGTGAGTGTATCATAAAAACATATTCATACAATAATATTATAATTATATATGAATTAATATGATAGGATTCATCCTAAATCTGATTGTAATCATATATTTAATGTTCTCTTTGCTCATTTTCATTCTGTTAAAGTGAATCGGAACCGGAGCTGCTTTGCTTGTGTCCGATGTCACATGTTGTGTATTGCAGAAGAGAAAAAATCATACGTCATGACGATGACGTAAATAATGATGTAATTTTTTTGGAATGGTGTAGTTCAAATGTTGGTCGGCAGATGGTGATATTCTCTCATCTTTGATGTGATGATGTTTGGTGTGCTGTAAAATCTAATCATTCTCGTTACTCCGGCATCATCTTGCTCATCTCAGTACAGTCTGATACTTGTCATTCATTTTCTTTAGTCAATTATCGCCTTTAAGTTTATGCAGATAATTCCCCATAACAGCAGAACAGTTGTTCGGTGCATTATTGTTTTGCTTGTGGTAGTATGTCATGTCAAATTGGGATATAATAACACACAAGTGTTTAATACTGTGGTTGATTGTGTGTCTGTGTTATGGTTATGTTTTACAGATGGATCATAACCTGACCTGAAGTTTCTGTAGTCAGTTGCAAGGTAATCGAAGTGGTTTGAGGAACTAACAGAACTGAGATGAAATGAAATGAAACCACATGACCTATATCTCTGATTCCCTTTCATTCTCTCATTCCTCTTTACAGCTGGTGTAGTTCTTTTTCTACTTTTGTGCTTCACGATTTTCATACCCTTTCATTTCTGCTGGAAAAGCACATATTCAACTTTACATTTACAACCAATATAGTGTGACAACATAACCCACTACATGTTAAATAAACAGTAGATTTTGTTTTGTGGAATAACGGTAACAGTATCATACAATATATTTCCATTCAATTCTATTGCGCTTTCCACAACTGCGCGTTATTGCACGGGGAAATTGCAATATATGCACATATGAAGAGTTTGTTTCGAAGAAATCAAGTTTTTATTGTGTTTTATTTTGTTAGTTAGCTGTACAAACCAACAGCAGTTTGATTGATATTAATTAGAATGCACAATAAAAACACATTCAATGAGTTATCTCATTTTGTAAATAAACTCTTCATATTTTTGTAGACTATATTTACATAAAATAAAGTTAACGACTATGGCAACAACAGGCAGTCAGACAGGATCAGAATAGCGCTGAGCAGTGTATACTAGCTAGGGTTTAGTCTCCGGGTGTATGACGTCAGTAGAGAAGCCCCGCCTCCCGCACGGTCTCGCGCTCAACAAGCAAACGCTTGAGTGAAACTGTCCGCCGCGCTCCTTCACTTCACTTCACTTCACTTCACTGCGCATAAAAATCGACGGCGCGACTTGCTCTGCGTCGGAAGAAACGCGTTGGGTCGCGTCGGCTCGAGAGGACATGGCCCAGAGGTCGCGCGTCAGAAAACAACAGCGCATGAGGCAAAAACAAGCGGCGGAGACGCGGGTCGCGCTGACAGCTCTTTAAAGCCTTCGCAAAAGTTTCGCTGACGCGCTCGTGACGTCGTAGCGCGTCAACGCGACGCTTCCCGTCCGCGTGTGTGTTAGTTAGTTAGTTTGTTTGTCAGTTCGCGGTCGTTGTGGCATGGGCGCGAGACAGAGCAGCCCCGCTACCAACGGGCGGACGCGCGCGTACTCGGGCTCGGATCTGCCGTCGGGCGACGGCAGAGCGGCGGCGGTGATGAGGTATTACCATCACGGGGCCGCAGGTGCGACATCGGCGTCCTCTTCGTCATCATCCGCGGCGGCTCAGTTTTTCGGCCATAGGACTCGGTCTGAGGGGGGTGTCGGTACCGGTGGCCCGGCCGTTAGACCGCAGTCGAGCATCAATATACCGAACTCTGGAGCGTACAGTTCACAGGAGTCCGGTAACAGCACGCCGGAGGAGAGAGAGAGGAGACTGTTCATCGGGTCTTTACCTGCTCACCTGTCGCCGCATCTATTCGGAGGTGAGACCCATTTAATAACGCGTGAACCTCACGTGATCTGGCACATGTAGGGCTTATGTCTTGTTACATGGAAACCTGATGTAAGATGTAAAGCCAGTTTGTCACGTGTAAATCTGAAATGTCATGTAAACCTCATGTCAACTGGTAGGAACGAAATGGCTTTAATCTGTCAGACATGTCAAGTCATTGACTGTACTTTAGTAAATATGTTTCTGTGTTCTGCTCCACATGTTTTGTTGGACAGAAATGACTTTTTTGAGAGATGAACTGAATTTGATTTGGTGAAACTCTGATGGGAAGTCTGCTTGAGTCCGGTCTAAGATCTCATGTTAAAGGACTGTTGGTGGGTAGTTGTGGTTGACACACATGTCAAGTTACAGCATGTCACATGTTGTTCCTTCTCTAAACCGTTTTGAAACCCTCACATTATTGTGTTTGTGTTCTTGTTGAACATGCAGCTTTTGTGGTTTCATAATAATTGACAGAACACATGCAGTATTGTTTCAAATGACCGCAAAACCTGAAATGGTCACAGCTGCAACTTAGCATATACAGTATTATCTCTCATACATCTGTTATGATAACCACAAATATGACACTAAGCTCACATACGTGTTGTTTGTCGAATACTCACGTTCAATCTCCATAATTCAATGTGATATTAAGGGTCTAACCTATTATTAATAGATCAAACCTTATGGTTTGAACCTACGGCCTTGCAGAGACCGGCCCAGATTTTTAAGTCACAAGTCAAGAAAATATTGTTTTGATGCATCATTGGTTAAACTTAAAATGAAAATTGTCATCATTTACTCACCCTCAGATTCTTCCAAAATTGTATATATGTCTTTGTTCTCCTGAACACAAAGGAAGATATTTGGAGGAATGTCGTTAACCAATTCTTACAAATATTTTCCTTTGTGTATAGCAAAACAAAGAAATGTATACATGCATGGAACAAACTGAGGGTGTGTAAATGATGTCAGAAATGTCATTTTTGGGTGTACTGTCCCTTTAAAGGGTTGATATTATTGGAGGATGTGATATACATCACAAACATATAAAATGACTGTATTTTTCTGTATTTATCTGTATTTTGTATTATTATTCGTAGTGTTATTTGTATGCACCATGGGTCCGAAAGTAACGCAATTTCAATCCTATATATGTATGTACTGTACATGTGGCAGAATTGACAATAAAGCAGACTTTGACTTTGACTTTGAAAATGCAGTGCAGTTGTGCTGCAGATGCACGACACGTCAGAGGAAGCTTGTGGTTGAGAAGTTCTGATCAGGTGAAAAGAACAGCGTGTAGGTCATCTGTCACGTGACTCTTGTGTTTGTTGTGTTTCTGGGAAATTGCTCAATAATCTGATGTTTATAAACGGGTCGTTTTGACAAGTGTAAGCAATGAGAGCATGTCACACTCTTTAAACCTTTGAAACCTGTCGAAGAACAACGGTCACGCATCATATAAACTTCATACAAAGAAAAATGAAAGTATGTTTTATTTTAAGGGTATAAAGCCTGGAGTAAATAGGGCTGTTAGCATGTTTTTACAGGGCTGTACGTTAACTTTTTTAGCACATAGCACCGGTGCTACAGAGGTTGAAAGTTTCTTTAGCACAGGCCAAACAGTTGTAGCACATGTATTCGTCTGTTATCTTCTTTAAAAAAACACAAGTGCAGGTCATCACAAAACGTTTTTTTCAGGTAACTGAAAAAGGACATTAACGTATAAATTAAGCCCATATCATTTTTAGTTGTTACCAAATTCAAGTTTCGTATTTTCAATGCTCTACTATACAGTCGTAAATACATTTGTCCATAAAGATACTGTATACTAGTATTTACTACAGTAGTCTGCAATAAAATTCTTGTGTACTAAAGTAAATTTGAACCATACTATAGTAAATATTAAAGTATACAATAGTGTTTACTACAGTCTATACATTTATTTAAAGTTAATTATTTTATCTTCGGGTTCAAATTAAGCAGACCTTTATTTTGGCGGATCGTTGCAAAAACGCTTGAGCTTCAGTGTGTTTGACAGTAGCTTCACTCAAACAGTGAAATTCTTGTAAAATAAAGTTAGAACAACTCTGTGGATGAAGTTCATGTGTTCATGTCCTCGTATAGTAAGAGACAGTTAAAACCACGAGTGTCACGCTTGTAACATGTTAAAGTGTGCAACTCATAGACATGTAAAACAATCAGAGGACATACAAAGTAGAATCCAGCTTTCGTGATTCCTTCCCTGTTTTCGCACATCGTGCAGATCATAGGGCTCTAGATCAATGGACTCAATGCATCCGGAAAACAAGTTTTAATCGCAGAACGAAAATAAACAGTGGTGCGCCAATAGTTAACCTCACACACGAACAAACACATCGGCAAACGCACTTCACACAAACACTGCAGTAACCTGCAAAACTGTGTCGCACGTGTGCTACACTATTACATTTATTCTTACCACAGATCGTAGTTTTCGCAGCATTCGCGACATATATGTCGCACTGTACAGGCCTGTTTGATTTTGTGTCATTGCTTTCATGACATATTCAATTCATAGTTTACCCACATAATTGTAATAGAAAAACTATAATAATGCACTTTACATTACATCATGTTTTTTATATTAGGTGATTTGAAAAATGAAAAATCCTTTAAAAACTGTTTAATGAGAATTTGAAGTGAATGTCTGTGTAAGTGAATCTTTTATTGTGGTGAAAAATGTGCTTGAAAAGGTCATGAAAATAAAAGCCACAATGCTCCTGAAATAGGCTTTATTTACATGATGTGAGATTGTTTTGTGGTAGAGTGAGTCAGACATGTTTGTCACGTGTGTGTTCAGTGGAATATATCATCATTGTTTCTTGCATGCAAACGTTGGCTAATTCAAATCCAGTAGAAAGGCGGGTGATCCGGGTCACTGGGGTGGAATTTCCCCGGCCGTTGGGAAAGGCCTGGATTGAACTTTAATGGCGTAGCAGGCTGAGAAGAATTCTCACTGCTGATTGAAGTTAATCTTTAAACGTTATTGAAGCGTTCAAGTGTGTCCTTGTAACACACTGTGGATAAATCCAAGAGCGCTAAAACTCACCAAATGTTATCTTTTTACCGTCTGTTATCTTACAACAGGTGACTTTATACTGTATATCACATGAGGTATCACACGCTTATAAAGCCATGATGAGCATTTAGCTGGTTATTTATACCAAGCATCTTTTTGACGTCTTTTAGACGAGTTATCAAAACCTCCCAGAACACATTAACTTTAGTTTTGAAATGTAATAATTACACAGAAATGTGCATGTGTCTCAAAGACGTACAGTCACTCCCGTCGATTTGTGTTATGGTCATCGCTGTCACTTTCAGATGGTGTAATGTTTGCACAGCTGGTAAATCAGAATATTGAGGCAAAGAATGTAAAAGGTGAAGTGACTGGTCAGGTCAGTTTGTTTGACCAATGGCAGATAGGGCAGTGGCATTGTTTTGGTTTTGCAAGTCTTTTTGTTGCCAAGCAATTTTCATAATATCAACAATATTTCATTTAGCTTTTATTTGAGTTCAGTGACGTTTTTCTCCCCAATCCATAAACACCTGTATGAAAGCTCAAGTAACCGGTGCACCTGCCCGATGGCTTCAGAATCCAGACGTGACCTCTGCTGGACACACACGCTCTCTGGACACGTCACGTGTAAACGTACAACACACACTTCTCTATCTTTCCTGTATTAAAACAGCAAGAGTTTAAAGAAAAGAACTGAATGATTTCTCTTTTGTTTCTGTTTTTATGCAAATTACTCTGAAAAAGTAATTCATTACCAGTTACTTATTACATATTCAATAGTGTAATCAGATTACTGTACAAGTGAGTACTAGTTCAGTGATTCATGGATAGACGTGAGTCGGCTCCTTTAATTCATTCAAATAAATAATATTAAACTAATGTAGTATTATTAACTGACCAATGTATTACACGTAAAGATTATACATTAAAGCACGGATTTTAAAGTCATTTTGATATCAATTCCAGTATTGCACACACACATATATAACACACAGTATTTAGATTAATTACATCAGAAGTAACTGTAATTAAATTAAAGAAAAAATGAGAATAATCCCTTACTTTACTTTTTCAAGGGACAAGTAATTCAATTACAGTAACTAATGACTTCATTACATTTACATTTATGCATTTGGCAGACGCTTTTATCCAAAGCGACTTACATTGCATTATGCTATACATTGTTATGCTACACTTAGTAACTAGTTACACCCAACTCTGAGCACATATGTGTATTGTTGGTGATGTAAATGTTTGTAATCTAGATTATAATGTTTTAAGATAAATTCAAGTACTTCTTAACTGTGCAGTGACCGTACAGGAGTACAGAATGACACAACTTGTGAAAAGAGAAAAAAAATGTACTGAGTGGAAGTATTTGTCAGTGCTGGATTTGGGAATTGACCTACAGCAGGGAAACTTCCTCTTGGACTTTGGCTGAGAACAGGTCGGTGGTTGTGGGCAGGCTGCCGTGTTTCTGCGGCGTGACGGAGGGTCAAACTCCACATCTTAATGAATAAACCACCTCTGCATTACTGCACCGTCTGCATTTCCATCTCAAGCAATCTCTACATCTCACAATGCATTCAAAATTGTTTTAATGATTATAAAATCCAACCGAGGTTGCATATGCTTGCATGTATGGGCTTGAGGATGCTTTTCCATGATGGGTTTTCTGTTAGTCTGATACCTGATCTGAAAAGAGGTGTGTTATGTTGATCAGAGATCAGGTTTTTCCTGTGCTTAAGGCTTATTATAGCTCCGTTCCTTCACCTCCGGCTGACACCGTGATGTTTGTGAGTCAGCAGACCCCCTCTCATTTCTCCTGCCGTAGATTCTCAAGGCTGAGATGTTTTATGAGGCGCGTATGCGCAAACGATGCCCGACCATCTGGGAATGGATAGTCGATGTCCCACCCGGCTGCTGACGGACTGCTGCACGTTTGACTTGAGAATCAATCCCCCCTGACTTTCATCACAAGTGCGGGTCTCTAACAGACAGCTTTAAATCAGTTCCACAGGGATACAGCCACGACCCTCCCATACTGACCTGCAGGTCAGAGGTCACTGAGGAGTGCCTGACACACAAATATGAGAACAACAGAATATACAATTCAGTTTTGATGAAATGAAATATCAATTATTTACTGTAATGTCCTCTTTCTCCAAACATTTACTTGGTAGGGCAGTAAGATATATCAAAATTCTCGAAATGTCGCAGACGTGCATATCGCAATGGTTTGCTATAACTGTATGTTTTAATCAACCATCTTGTGAATGAATTTCAATACTATGGATGAATACTAAAACTGCGACCGTTGAGTGCGTGAAGTGTCCACATTTCCACACTTCATGTCTTCGGTTGAAAAAGTGCATCATCTGGGTACTTAAAGTGCACTTCTTTTTTGAGAATTTTCAATGTGAACGCACTGCTCACACTATTTATACTACGAAATGGCGTAGAATAGTGCATAAAGTGTGCGCTTTGGGACGCACCCAAAATACATTCAGCCCTGTAGGAATAAACTGCAAGATAAATAGAATCAATTTTTAGGATGGTCTTTCTCTGCATCTGCTCTGTGCAGTGAGCGGCAGGGAGAAACAGGGCATTCCATTTACTAAACCGTAGCTGACTTAAAAACAAAAGCATTTTCCTAAACCTGTCACTGTTTAGACTTAAGAACATGAACACACTTCTGTACATATGCACTGTTTGTTAGCCAGACGGAAGTGCCGGGTGCTCTGCACAGAACTAATACACTTATATTGGTAAAATAACCGCTCTTTTAAAGTTTGTTTATATGATGATTTTTGACTGTCGTTTAACATACAGCATTATTGAGTTGCGTTTAATTACTAATATGTACTTGTTTTATTGTCTGACTCCGGGGTCCATACCGCAACTAAATTTTTGCAGAGATCACCACTGGCGACCATACAAATACTCGTCATTAACTGCGCCACACTTTAATAAACCGTTTTTTTCCCCTACAGGAGCCAAAGACTCCATAACAGATTTTTTTGTCTAGAGCCCTATGACAGCAGAAAACGTCAATGAGAATGGCTTTACTGGGCATTCAATTGCATTAAAATACAAGATGTGACCGTTCTAAGAGTAGAAGCCAACGTACCAACACTAGTCTGACTCTAAGCGCAGACGTGACGCGATGACATCTTAAATATGCTAACTAGAACATCAAGACTCGATTCTGAATCGAATCATGAGGTACCAAACGATTCCCACCCCTATTTATAATTCTTCAAAAGTTTAGGGTTGATAGAAGAGACACGAGTGTGTTATTTTCTCTCCAGAGAGAATCTGAAACATTTGTTTATTTAGTTCTTAATTTGTAGATGTTTTTAATATCATTTGAAAGCACTATTGCATGATATAGCATTATTTCTGCATATCACATTTTATTTCAGTATTTGGCAACTTTAGTTTTTTTTGCAACAGTGACTGATTGATTGGACTGAGGGCTCTTGGTTCAAGAGTGGACTTTATTTATTTATTTTTGTGTAAACAAACAAATGAATGTCAGGCTATATTTGCACTTGAAGACTGTTGAATATGTGTCTGAATGATGAAAGGGTCTTGTTTGAACATGTGCTCATAGACTCGTAGTCTCCTGCTGTGGCACGACTGACCCACGTTGCTTCTGAAGGTATTTGCACAGGTGAAAATGTGTAAAGAGTCTTCACATGCTCCACTGATGAAAGGTGCAGATTTTATGAGACATATGGAGTTATATGTTAGAGTTATTACACAGACAGACTCTCATATTTCCTGCATTCCTGTAGCTCAGTGGCGTAAGCAACGCCAAGGTCATGGGTTTGATCCCAGAGGATTGCAGAGAATCGCAGAGAATCAGAAACAAAAGTACAACACAATGCAATGTAAGTCTCTTTGGATAAAAGTGTCTGCCAAATGCATAAATGTAAATGTCATATGCTGGAGAACTAGCTTAGTGTTACTCACAGGAGTTTGTAGAGAAACGGCTCTGTGCCTCAGGGTTTGTGTTCGAGCAGGATTATAGAAACTCCACTGTTTGCTCTTATTTCTTTCCATGAAACACAGGAGAAATTTCAGCTTTGATCCACACAAGAATAATTGCAGGTTAAAGATGGGGTAACGTGTCTTTCATGCATTCTGACTTCTTTACACTGTTAAATATGCTGGCTTCTCGTGATTAACATGGTCATCTTGTTAAAAAAGGCATGGGACGATTACCGGTTTCAAGGTATATCGCGGTTTTTAAAATCCGCAGTGTCTAAACCACTAAAATGTCCCGTTATACCGTACTTGCGGTAGTCGCAGTTTTACCAAACGCTGGCATCGTTTGGTTACAAATAGCAGCCGAACGCCCTGACTTCAGACGCAGCGTCTGTGCACGAAGGCAGCCCAGAGTAACAGATTGGCAGCGCAACGGAAGTCTATTTGAAGTATAAACAGAGAGCGTCTTTGCAATAGCTAATCACATTATTTCTCGCTAGAAATGCATTCAAAAGTTGTTGTGTATTGAAATGTATTATGTATAGAAAACTATGCTCCAACGGGTGTTTGGGCCTCCAGCTTGGGCCTTCTCGACCAATCACGTTCCTCTCATGCTTATGCTTTTATGGAAAACAACAGGTCTCTGTCATTGGTTAGCTGTGAAAAAGGGCGTTTTTTTTTTTTTTGAAAAGTTTAACTTTTTTTCAACCTCAACAGACGCTCTGAGCTGCAGGAAATGATGCCGGCGCTGGCGTTTAAAAAAGCACTCAGGACGTTTACTCCATGGGATTATAATGTAAAACAGACGCTAGCAGCTTCAAAAAAGAAGTCAAGTCAGAATAAATACTATTTGGCTTTCTACCGAGGCAAATAACACGGCTAATCAACTAGCCCAACATGAACTAGTTTGAACTAGGTGAACATGCTTCCTGCAGCATTACTTGGACTGAATGTAAATGTGTATAAAGTGAAGATGTCTCCAAAAATATTGTTCAGCTGCAGGATCGATAGTCTGGATCCCTATTCTTTTTATCGGTGTGACGGGTTAACTCTGTGGGCATAAAGGATGAATAGAACACATGACGATGAGATTTATTCTGTCGAGGGGACGGGTGTGCGAATGTATATATACTGTACCCATGACCTCTGGACTCTATCAGAACATCAGCAAAGCAGTTTTCATAAATCAGAATCACAAGAGCTTTATTGCCAAGTGTGTTTGGGCACACAATGAATTTTCTTTGGCGTTGGAAGCTTCTAGTACACGCATTCAACACAGATGAGGTTTAAGACTAGTCCCAGACTAAAATGAAGGTGTAACCTGTCTTAACTGAATATAACTTGCCCAGAAATATCGTAAAATATCTCCGTGCCATTGTTTTGTCTGAAGACGCACACCAGTAATGTTTTCTTCTTAGGCATTTTTATAAGAGCGAAAATAAATATCTTAATTAAACCAAGGCATAGTCCTGGCTTCAGCTAAGCCGTGTCTGTGAAACCGGACCATTATATTTGTAGTTGAGCTCAGTTTCACTTTTCACACTTTATTTTGCGAACACTCTGTACATAACCTTGAGTTTAAATCAAAAGAGATTTTAAAGGTTTATCCTTCTCTTAGCTGACTGGTTGTCAGAAGAATCATTTTAAAATAAATACACACAAACAAAATCTGACACTCCTGCAGACGGGTATTAAATGTGACGTTTATCACTCAATAATGTGAAGATTATTAAAACACTTCAGTCAAGTGTGTGTGTGTTTGTGTGTTTATATCCCGGTGGGGATTCGTGAAAACTGAGGTCCCCACATCCAAAAAAGTGTATAAATTGTACAGAACGATATTTTTTATCTGAAAATGCAAAAAAATGTCTATGATCTTTAAGGCTTAAATACACTACAAGATCTTTGCCCAGATTTTCAGTCTGGACTTGTTTCAGAAAGTCTGTGCCAGACTGCAGATTTGATCACTTAGTGTTATCTGAAATGTCTAGTTTAGTCTGTGTAGTTTAAGAAAAATCTGTTCAGATTCTCAAGTCTTGTAGTGTATTCCAGCCATTAGGTTTAGGGGGTGGGTTAGGGGTAGGGCATTAAATATACAGTTTGTACGGTATAAAAATCAATACGCCTATGGACAGTCCCCACGGAGATCATAAACCAGACGTGTGTGTGGGTGTGGCCTTGTTTTTATATCCCGGTGGGGACTTAAACCTGAATGCACACCAACTCACTGGGACTCGTGTCACCATGCGTGCATGCGTGTGTGTGTCCTGTTGAGAACTTTTCTTATCTGTGTTATATTTGCATATCTATTATTGACTCGTGAAGGGAACTGGACGAAATTTGCAGAAATGAAATGTCTCTTTGAATAGATTTGTCACGGGGAAGAAGATCTTCTTTTCTGCTCATGATTTGTTGCAAAACTTGTATTTTCATAAAACTCTCTTCCTTATCTATAATACATGAATGCATTATTTATCGTTCATGTATGTTCTGCTCAAATAAGGTGTTTCACAGAGGTTAACATGCCTCACAGACCAGCAGACAGGTTTGGTGTGTTCCAGTGTTAAAGTCACATTGGCAGTTGAAGGGCACTTGTTGTGTGCTGAAATCCATTAGGCTGAGAGATTACAGTGCACAATCCAGATTAAACTCTTTCATCGGCACACATGATCTCTCTAGCATCTCTCATTCAGACGGGACTTCTGTCGTGATGTTTCATTTCTCCCTCCATCAGTGCTCGGAGCTTACAAAACATCTACTGTTCATTTGATCGTTTGATTTAAAGTCTTATCTAGCTTCAGCCCAGGATTAGATGACATTTGTCCTCATTTGTGAACCTGGACAACAAAACAAGTTTTATGGGTACATTTTTCGAAATTGAGATTTTTACATAATCTAAAAGCTGAATAAATAAGATTTCTGTTGACGTATGAGTGGTTAGAATATGACAATATCTGGCTGAGATACAACCATTTAAAACGCACAATTCTGAGAGTGCAGAAAAATGAAAATATTGAGAAAATTGCTTTTAAATTTGTTAATCAGGGGGACTGTGGCAGGCCATCCACTCACAGTTTTGACATATTTAAGGTAGGAAATTTACAAAATATCTTCATTTGGAACATGATCTTTACTTAATATCCTAATGATTTTTTGGCATAAAAGAAAAATCGATAATTTTGACCCTTACAGTGTATTGTTGTTTTTTACTAAAAATGTTCCCGTGCTACTTAAGACTGGTTTTGTGATCCAGGGTCACATTTAGCCTCTGGAAATCTATCTTTGCTAAACAAGATTTGTCTTAAAGCTGGACAGCCGGAGTGGCATTATAGATGACGGCATCATGTCACTGTTCTAGAATCTGTGTGAGTTTGGGTTCTAGTGACCAGCAGAACACCCTGATCCCTTTTCACACTGAAATCACGTAAAATACACGGATAATCTGGACTTTGTTACGGGATTGTTTGATTTTTGTCCATTCACACTGGCATTGATTTTCTGGGATCTGCACGTAACGTGACACGATCTTGATGTGACGTATAATATAATGCAGTCTCGTCCCTCAGTACATTCTGTGCTCGACATTACAGTGGATTACAGGTGGAGCCCGTGGTATTGTTGTCACCTGTTTTGTGCACTCGTCATTGTGTCTGTGATTTAATTTTAGCCCGGTTACGTCAAACATACACACGCACAAACACAAACACAAAGAGCCGCTCTGCAGGTGAGTTCTCCTGCCTTCTATCACCGTCTGCTTCCAAACACACAGATCTCATCCAGAGAAGACGTGCTGATTAAATCTTTAATAAAGAGACCTGCTGTCTTTACTCTCATGAGATCCAGATTATCACACGTTACCATCCGCACACAGTCATGCTGTGAATCACCAGGAATTTATAGAAACAGATAACTTTGGTAAGACATGTTTCATATGATAGGGCCCTATGAAATCTGTTTTGTTTTCTCTCAAATTAGTTTTTTTTCGTTACACCGTATTACAATAATATTTTGGCCACGAGAACAATACTTCAGTATACTATAGCATTTACCTTAACTATAGTAAGACACCTAGATACTACAGTGTTTTTGAACCTTGCGGAAAAAATAAATAAATGTGGCGTAATGCACAACAATGTTAAGATAAACCAGCATCTCTCCCGGGTATTTTCTGTATTTCTTTAGTTTTTTTACACCTACTTAAGTTGTAGATTTTTTATTTTGCGATTCTGTCTGCGTTTTTTGCATCATGGAAAACATTTGGCACTACTATGATGACAGGTCATGGCGAGCGATGCTGTCAAGCCCCAAAAATGAGTTTTACTTCATTACGAATCTATTGAAGTCGTACTATAATTTGTCAATTGTATGACTTCAGACTTGTCTGTTCTCTTCTGTGAGTGTGACAGACATCTACCCCAAGCATTTCATTTAGAAATGATGTCCTAATGTGTATCTTAAACAACACATGTGTCATGTGTGTGACAAGTCATCAGTGCATGTGATCTTCGTTTCATGAGACACACGACACACTAACTTGAAAGTCACGTGATGTTGTTGGGCTGGTGTAGACGCAGTATTATAGCACAGTGTTCTTTACTCATCCGCAGAAGAATAAGAGTGTTGCCGTGGGAAAGCCTGTTGCATGTTGGCGGGCTCATGGGTGTCACTGAGTTTGGCAGCGCATGCAGACGGTAAAGTGTCCGTCTGTGAGATGATCTGACAATACCGTCTCTGTTCTCTGTCAGTCAGCCATCAGAAGATTCAGAACGCAGTCCAATTTCTTAAAATCAACGTTCAAATACTTTCATTCAAATACTTAAAGGGATATTTCACTACCAAATCCATATTTCCCCATGTTTTACTCACCCTCAAGGTGTCTTAACTGAATATGGTTTTCTTCTGGAAGAATAATTCTAATTTATTCTCTGAGTTCTAATACCACGTATCGTTTTGCTTCCAAGCGGAAGAATGGGACTGAACGGGTGTTGATTTTTTGAAGCTCCAAAAAGTGCATCCATCGATGAAAGATCTGCTGGACATGGCTCCGGGGTCTTACCAAAGGTCTTCTGAAGCGAATCCATGCTGTGGATTTAAAGATATATCCATATTGACAGCGCTATTAACGTTGATGTCTAGCTTCCGTCATCTCTCGAATGCGTGTGAACCAGAGGCTTGTTCTTCTGGTGATGAACGCTGCATTTTTCGTTTTAAGCCTATAGGATGGCTACTCTGGCGGGAGATTTCGTTACCGTCATTTGCCAGAAGAGCACGTGCATTCGTGATTGGCTCTATTAACCTGAAGGCGGGACTTTACAGCCGCTGCGGTTTCTGCAGCTCAAACTAACTTCCACCTGACCTGCACGACCAGTGATGGTGTACCAGTGAATCAAATGCAATTAAAGCATTTCTAAAATTGTTTTGACAATATAAAACCCGATCTGAGAGTCAGATGAAGAGTGTTGTGACACCGTGCTCATTGTGATAGAGAAGATTCATTTCTGTTTATCTTGGCACAAAATCAACGACTGAAACCAGAGCAGATGCACTGTGAAATCAAACTTTGGTTATGTTTATAATGTCCTCTTGGTTCTTCTGTTGCGTGTTAGGGATGTTTAGTGTAGGTCACATGAACAGCTGTGGCTCTCCAATCCTCCTGTTTATAGAACAAGATTACAGCTCCCGCATGAATGCGTCTGCATGAACAAATAACCAAAATCAAGCCCATAAATAACACCTGTAACCATAGCGACCGTTGTTTTATTTAATAACGTCCAAAGCACTTTGATTGTGTGACTGTGTGTGTGTTCTCTCTTAACACAACATGGTGCCTGTGACAATATCTCCTCGTTATTTCTGTTGTGGTTTCATGTTTTCTCATGTTAGTAATCTGGATTATGAAACGAGTGTTGTATCAGTTAGGACTGAGTGATTTATTGAAAATTAATTGGTGGTAATTTTGCTCTAAATCTTACTTGACTTCTGCCTCTTTCTCTGCAGATGTTTGTCTTACATGAGAATGTTCCTGTAAACATGAGTGAACGGCATTTGTCAAGTCATATTTATTTATATAGCTCTTTAAATGAAACGGGTTGTTTCCAGGCAGCTTTACAGCAATGTTCGTGAATTATTGAGAGTGCCAATGGAAATTACATCAATTAAAAAAAGTTGTTAAAACAACAATGATTTTGTGATACGTTCAAAACCGCGTGTGTCAAAAGTAACAAAATCTACCCAAAATAACACAATGTGTCAACACAATAAGTGACAGTGTAGATATAGATTTTGGGTTCAGGTGTAGATTTTGTAGTAGGGGTGAATTTGGGTATATCGAATCTTTTGACGGTCATCACATTAGCCGGTTTCCATCCAAAATTGTGAATTTAGCTTATGGGCAAAATTGAAATATCGCATAAAACATTCACGAATAAGCACCGTTTCTATCCACTTAATATCAGTAAGAAAAGTAAGAGACGCCACTGAATATAATGATTTTCATATATAATAATACTTGCGCAAACAGACGATTATGAAACACAATAATGGCGGTGGCCTGCTGTTTGGAAACACAGTCGTAAGAGGCAATTCCAGAAACACTTGAGGACTTTGCTCGGGGATTTAAGAATGACCATAACAACATTTCTGATGCTGTGTCACGAGATCAGGTCTCTGGATAGGCAGGTTTTTTGGGGGGAATTTATTTGGCAAATGCGTTTCCCATTATTGGCACTTTTGTGCGAATTAAGGGTTTTTAATTTGAAATTCGGCGTTTCCATCACTGGTTTCTTTTCTTCTTTTTCACCCGCTTATTGTCAAAGTGTAAATAGAGAAGTGTATATTCGAGAAAAGGATGTGTTATGTATTAACACATTGTTTGTGTTATGCTATTTATATTTAACACACTCTGTGATATTTTAACACATTTGTGTTGATTTTGTGTGAAACAAAAAAAAGGTTGTTGATGTTTTGTTTTAACACAACTGTGTAGTATGAATGTTGGACACTTGAAGCTGTCGTTGGTCGCAGGTTTTCAAAATGTGGTAAACAATAATGCCCATATTCAGCTCGAATCAGTTCAAATGTGGATTCAATTCAATTCTGGTTTTGTTCTCATCCAACAGTGTTTGTAGAGTCAGATCAATATTGTCACTGAAAATTAAACATCTTTTGAACCCCTGAAGACAGCGGGTGATGTACGATGAGAGAAATCTGCTCTTTAGAGCTCAAAGAGTCTGAATTGTGTTGATTTGTGCTGACTGTGGATTCTCAAGCGCAGTTACAGCATGTCCCAGAGAAGATGCTTTATCCAGTCCGTCAATAAACCTGAGACAAGAACTACCGATGGAGTATTACATTTAGTAAGAAGCTTCTGAGTGTTCTTCTATCAGAGTAGATTATATAGTGAAATAAGTAACGTTCTTTAGCTCCTAAAACCCTCTGAGAACATGACGTGTCGCTTAGCTTTCATTCATGCTGGTGAACTCCAGTCATTTCAAATGCAGTTTATCTTCTTCAACATTATAAAACAGTTCACATTCATCTGTACTGTTGAGTTTCAGTATTTTCTTCATGTCTGTTTACTAATGCTGAACTGATATGAGTTTATCATCAGCCAGTGTTGAAGAGCTGTGTGTCATTGGGCTGAGGCTCTATCACTCTCGATACACCCTGCACGATGCGGTGCCATGTGTTTTTTGATCTACGCAGTTTTCATTTTCACGTCCTGCGCCACGTTGTTTAAAAAGCAAATGCATTTGCGCCCATTTGTGTGCCATGGGCGTGCTGGTCTGAAAATGAGGTGTGTTCTGGTGCATTGCTGGCGCGTTGCTATTTTGAGGCATCTGAAATAGACTGCGCCATTGACCAACTGAAACCTGGTGTAAAGTCAACGCGCAAGATGTTTTTGTTATTTATACAGCCGTTTGTAATATGCGCCTGTAGGCGGGTGCACATCGTACGAACATTCTGCTTATTACGCGCAGCAGCACACAAACATGCCAATTATATATTAAAAATGTCAAAGATTATTATTCTGTTCATCAAATTTGTATGGGCAACTTATAATACACCAAAGACACAGAAAAACACGTATTTGCGCCATACGACCCCTTTAAGAGAATAGGGACAACCATTCATACCATGCGCCTGGCACGACGACCATGTTTCACATCTTTAAACTAGCGAAAGTGGATTCGGACACGGCCTAAGTGCACTTGCGCTGTACGCTTTAGATCATGCGCTTAGATGGTTAAAATTGGGCCCTGGTTGTTTATAAGTCTAATTATAAATGATATTATAGCAAACGTGATAGAAATGCTGAAATGAATAGAGTGTATTATTTATGATTTCTCATGTTATACTCGAGTGATATCAAAGCTGAACGTCTGAAAGCGTCCCATCCGGTGACTGTGGATGGTTTGGGTTTAACAGCACATCGGGTCTCTGTAAAGCCTCTTATGATTTATTCCCAACAAATCATTCTGGGTTTTACTCTGAATGATGAGCTTCAATCCAGACGACGGCCTCTCCGTCCCCGCACAGATTTATGACCCGTGGCAAAACATCCTCTGCTGTGATTGGACAAAATTCAAAATGACAATGAGAGAAATGTAAATATTGTCACGTTTCTTATACGCTTTTTTAAATAATTGATTTAGGTTGAGTGCACGCATAATACATATACTGTCGTAGAGGAACACTTACAGGGGCAGTTCACCCAAACATTTGAAATAAAATCATATTTTATTCATCCTCATGTCATGTCAAACCTTTATAAGTTTGTGTCTTCTTCAGAATACAACAGAAGATATTTGATTATCAAACAACACTTGACTTCCATTGTATGAACACAAAACCACTGAGACATTTCTCAAAATATCTTCCGTTGTGTTCCACAAGAGACACATACAGATTTACAACCACATGAGAAAGAATTAATGCTCACAGTATTTAGATTTGTTGGTGAACTATCCCATTAAATATTGAAATATGATGTCAGCAGTAAGTATAATGAATGTTCATGGTCTAGTGGTATGGTTGTGAATGTGTTGCGTGTTGAATTCTTTGCTGATGCAAAAAGCTGAAGAAGGACAGGTGATAAATCTGAGTGGATCTTCATGTGTGACTGGATCATGTGTTTTTGTGGTTCTTGTCTTCTGAGATAAAGAGTATTTTTCGTCTGTACGTTAGTGCAGAACGTTGCTTTCCTGTGGCTCAGTGGTTAGAGGATGGCGCTAGCAACGCCAAGGTCATGGGTTCGATCCCAAGGGATTGCATATTGTCAGAAACAAATGTATAAAACAATGCAATGTAAATCGCTTTGGATAAAAAAAAACGTCTGCCAAATGCGTAAATGTAAATAATAATTTACAGTAATAATAGCCAGCGTACATGAGCGATGTACAACACGACACAGAGAGCAGAGGGGGGTGTTGAGTTTCACTTTCACATTTGTCAGCTGTTTAAAGAGGTTTTGTGTACACTCTTAAAATAAAGCTGCTTAAAAGTTCACAGCGATGCCATAGAAGAACCTTTTTTCCCCACAAAGAACCTTATGTGAAACAGAAAGGTTCTTCAGATCTTAAAGGTTCTTTATGGAACCAAAAGGTTCTTCTATGGCATCAAAGAACCTTTTAAGGCCGTGTTCACACTTGACTTATTTTTTAAGCTGCCAGCGTTTGTTTTACATTATAATCCTATGGAGTAAACCGTGTTTTTCAAAAAAGTTTTAAACGCCACCGCCGGCGTCTTTTTCTGCAGCTTCGAACGCCTTTTTAAGTTTAAAAAAGTTTAACTTTTCTGAAGAAAACGTCAAGAATCTTTTTTGACAGCTGATCAATGACAAGCGAGTAGCGAGACCTGTCAATTCCATAGCAACATGCGAGGAAGGTGATTGGTCGAGCAGGATCCTTCTCTAAAAAATCAAATGGCGGCCGAAGTGCTACTTTGAACATATTTTTATATGAATTAAAGTTTATTTTTCACCTTTATTAACTTTTAGTTCTGTAGTTTTAAAATATGTGGTTGGTTTTTGCAAAGACGCTCTGTTTATTATTCAAATAGACTTCCGTTACTCTGCCTATATGAATCCTGTGTGCTGAGCTGCCTTCAGCCACAAACGCTGCCAGCTTTTCTTTTTACTAAAAAAGTAATTTCAGTGTCTTGCGGGTCTGCCGATATATATTGCGATTCACACTAATTAAACATTTGATTCTGAAATCGATTCTCAGTTTAATGCACAGCTCTTCCGTGAACTACGGCTCTTTGATTAGTAGGAAGTAAATCACAACGAGATTGAGTCGTTTATGACGTGCATTTGAAAAAGCAACACTCTTCTATCATCATCACTATAAATACACTTTATTATCATGAAAATACCTGAAAAGGTTTGAAGAACAGCGATAGAATATGACCACTGGCATTTCCGGGAACTAATTGTTCTTCTTCTGTTTCCCATATTCTGAGTTTCTGTGCGAGAGCGCCCTCTGGCTTTAAATGCTGCAGCATTTAAGCGTAATTCATTGAGGAAACTGATTATAAGAATTGCACAATATGTCGCCCAGACCTCTAGACTTTCTCTTTTTATCATCAGTTGATGTCTTGTTGCTATTATTTGTGTAATGTTCTGTGTGTTATGAGTTTTAGATGTGAGACAGATGTTGTAGATGAATCTGTATTTTGCTGATTGTTGATGACGTGTTCATCGTCCGTGTGGCTGGAGCAGCAGAGTAGTTTTTTGTCAGTGGCACTTAATCCACGTCTCCGTCTGTAAATGTTTGTCACGAGATCATCACGGGCCGATGACGCGCTCCATGTCTTTCTGTGTCCAGCTGTACAGAGAGACGGCACAGCTGTATAAGAATAGTTTACATTCATTACATCCGACAGATTCACTGAATCTGTGTGAGACTAATTTAATTACTGAACTTAAGGTCAAATGTTTAGAATCACATGACTCGTATGTGTTTATAACTTAATGTGTGTGTATAAATGTGTCTATTAACTGCTTGGTTACAGCAACCGATTTCTCAAATTATTATATTCTTTCGTTAAATCACTGGTTTTATGAAATCTCACCACTGTTTCATCAGGGAATATAAAAGGTGCTAATAGAACGTGCAATACCCATCTAATGGTGCACAATAAATGATGTAATCCTTGTTTAAAGACGCATGAGAATACAGTTTAGATATCAGAAGCCTGTGATGAAATGAAAGTTTTCATGGTAATATAAATAAATGTTAAATATGTATTAATAACAATTTAAGTGTCTTATATTCCTTGTGTGTTGCACCCACACACACACACACACACACACACAGTGACTCTGCTGTGATGTAAACAAACACTGTCAGCTCTGAGCATCTTTACAGCATGAGTCAGTGTAAAACACCACAGTACATGAGCAGTAATGAATGATGTGTGTTTATACAGCTGCCTCTGTGATGACCACTACAATACAGACTAATGTACCACACACACACACACACACCAGAACTGTTCTGAACATTTGAACATCACCGCTGATGACATCATCTGTGACATCATTCCCAGTGACTCTTCACAAACACCATCACTAAATATCATTCAGCATGAGTAAATGCATCACATACAGTAGCTCAATGCTTTTCTAAAGTTTGTCAAGTTCCTGGCAATAAATATAAGAAAATGATTTCTATTGTTGACATTGTTCAAACAGGGTTTTCCTGCAACGTGCGTGTAGGCCTACCATCTCTTTAAGTGGCTAAACAAAACACTTACTTTAAAGTTCGTAAAAAAGAGTAAAATAGCACAGAAGCTATTTTCCCTCCACAGAAGCACGTCGCTAAACTAGTGAATGAACTTGCGCTCCCTGGGCGGTTCAGCGCAAAAAAGGAGGCGTGTTCCGGCGCAAACAATCCCTGGTGCTATTTAATTAAACAATTGCGCCACTGACCAGAAAAAACCTAGTCTAAAGTCAGTGGCGCGTTGCGCGTTGTTCATTATGCTATTTTAAGGGCGCATGCTTGACCATAATGTATAGCGTGCACAACGCGCATACACTTTGCTCATGTAATCTACACAGATGCAACAGTTATTTTTGCAAATCATAAATTGTTACACTAAAAAAATATTAACACATGAGATGACGGAAATCATTGTGGTGTGCCACGAAGATGTGAAAAAATAGGCATAAATCTAGCTTACAAATTATTCAGGCAAATTGTAGTAATTAAGGATCAGACCTGTTTGCCCAATAGTGGCAAGACATATATGTATATAAGGACATCTGACAAATTGGTTTGTCCGTCAAGAACCAGGAAAAAAAATCTGTGAAATCACCTTTACCATAATGTAAGTATATTAAAAACCTTAGTCTTCAACTTACCAGTTAAGTTGAGCTTGCTCATATTTTTGTCTTTTGCACAGTGAGATGGAGTATGTCTTGGGACAACGAATTAGACGCCGGAGGGAGAGGGTATACCGGCCCAGACAGATCTATCTCTCCCTCAGTGAGGAGGAATGCATAATGGAACTTGCGCACCTGCTTTTAAAGGGAATGTTGGATGACGCTCTGATTGGTTTATTTCACGTTATGCCCAAACCACACCTATGAATAATGAAGCTACTTCAGACCAACCCATTTTAGATTTGCGCCGGGCGCAAGAGCCATTTATCCCGCCGGGAAAATAGCAACAGCGCCGAGACCCGCCCACAAATTTACTTGCGCTTCGCGCTTTGACACTTGCGTTTCAGATCGTTAAAATAGGGCCCATGGATCGGAGGCGGCGAAACTAGACGTCTGATACGGATCTCAGAATAATAAAGTGTTGCTAGATGGCTTTATAGTGCCAACTTCATAATGTCAATAAAGCTTCCCTCACGCGCTGTTTTTGCTTTGTTTTTAGGTTTCAAGTGCCCTGTCTGCTCCAAGTTTATCTCCTCAGATGAGATGGACCTTCATCTGGTCATGTGTTTGACCAAACCCAGAGTGACGTACAACGGTGAGTAAATACAGTACAACATACACAGAAGAATAACGCTGGAATTATCTCTCCGACCTGGCAAGCGTCTCAAGGCTCTGTCAGCAGAAATGAGACCGACAGCTGAGTGATCCGTTGAAGGATAATGTGTGTCCGGCATTAAAGTTCAACCGGCTCATGTGTAAATGCTCACAGGTTGTTCTTTGCGTGTTGAGTTTTGTTCAACAGACACTGAAGAAACACACATGATGAGGTCATAACTCCTGTACTGTGACACGTCTACGACATATAAATCCTTCCATCACCTGTCTGTCCACACATGTCTATCAGTATGGTCTCACATCATGTGTAAAAGAAAAGATCTCAAAATCAAAATTGAGTTCTTTTTTATTCACCCACATGTCGTTTTGAGACCTCCCGGCGTCTTTGGAGCACAAATAAAGATATTTTAAGTGACATCCGAGAGGTTTCCAGGCCTCATGGACATCACCGTTATAGTTGTTGTCAAGGTTCAGAAAAGGACTAAAGACATCGTTAAATTGGTCCATCTGCTCATAGTGGCGCCATTTAATTTTTTTGAAGCGACGAGAATACTCTATGTGCGAAAAACAACGCAAAATAATGACTTTGATCGGTCTATTCTCCTCAGTCTTGTCAGTCTTGTGCTAACTTCTTCAGAGTGACGCCGTTGCAAGGAAAGCATAGTATGCGCCGCGGAAGGGCGGTTTGTTGCTGCGGAGACCAAAGTGCACTGTGACGATTACCCACACGGCCAATAGACACGAGGCATCCAACACAAAATTGTGCTTGAATAGGGACATCAGATTCAAGAACCAGAAAGAACTGTTGTATACTTGTGTATATTACAGCTGTGCTGCAGGTGAAATCAGTTCATTTAGACGTGTGATTGTTCACACAGATACAGCTTTTCTCTGTGGACGCTACAGTCTCCCACTCACAGTACCAGTAGTGTAGCAGGAGTTTGTCTTCTCTTCTTCATGTGTTTGGTGCGTGAGCAGCATGTGATGATGTTGGAGAAGGCGCCGGTCCTGCAGCAGATCACAGCGCTCTGTTCAGCATGTAAACACTCTGGCCGTGTGACAGAAGATCGCTGGAGCGTGCCAACTTCTTCACAGAGAGTCTGAATCGATAAGTGTCTGCTGTGAGTTATCACGAGCATGACGCTCTGCTCAACTTTAATTAGCTCTTTAGCTGACCGGGCCGCTCTGTACCGCACTCATTTTCTTCTTGTCACATCCAGATGATCATCGGCGCGCTGCAATGCGTCACGTCGCTGTTACGTGCCATTCCATCAAAACTGACGACCGTCAGAACCGCCGGACGGAGACTTAAACTCTGAGGATGAACATATGATTAAGATGTTCAGTGGTTGTGTGAATGAACATGTTGCTTGTAACAAACAGTGTGGAGAATCAACCCAAGTTGTTTTGAAACCGACTAAAACGGAATGACTTCATGATTCTGAGTTTGGTTGTGTCATGTTCTCTCTGGGTTTGGGCTGTTCTTGCTCACATCTTAGCACGTTTAAATGAACCAAGCAGATTTCTTTGCCTGAACAGCACAGAAAATTAAAGATTCTATTTAAATGTAATTCTATAGCACTTTTCACAGTTATTCATTGTTGCAAAGCAGCTGAACCGTAAATACATAGAGCCAAAACGAGAAATATGACATTTGACATTATAGTCTATCGTTTCTTCATATTTAACTTATCCGTTTATCTTTGAAATGTTTTCTATCTTTTTTCATTAATGGCTACATAACGGTCTATCATCAACCAACCGTAAGAACAAACACAACAGTGGCCAATGGCCGTGCTGTTACCTTGGTAACCAGACAGTGTAATCCTCAGTCCAGGGGTCTGTCACGGGGGCGTCTGACGGTTCTCCAGCTGTGTCATGCATGTTAATTACTGTAAAGCCCATGTCAATATAATCTGTAGACGGTTTCATTTTAACAACATAAACAAACGCTTCTGCGCATGACCCAAACTGAACTTCCTGTATACAATCAGTGTCATTAGTTACTGTAATTTAATTACTTTCCCTTTAAAAAGTAAAGTAAGGGACTCCAATTTTTGTAATTGTAATACTTTATGTAGTTATATACTGTATTATCTATTTGGATGAATTATGGGTCGTTTCATGTCTTTCCGTGAATCACTGAACTAATAAAGGTTGATTGGATATAGAAAGTAATAAGTAATGTAATACTTTTTGGAGAGAGTCATTTGTACAGTAATCTAATAACACTATTGAATATGTCATTAGTAAATAGTAATTCATTACTTTTTCAGAGTAACTTACCCAACACTGCAAACAACAGAGCGCCTGTAGATTATTTCTGATAACAAGCAAAACAAACCCGCGTTACTTGGCTAAACTTGTCTCTCCAATATTTTGACTGCGATACCAAGCTCAACCACTAGATGTCAGTGTCCCATACGCTTTCTTTAAATGCCACCGACCCATTTGACAAATTGTTCATTTAATAAAATGAACATACAACTATTTAAATATTTAATACAATTATTATCCAATAAAATATTACTATATATTAATATGAACATAAAATAAATTAAATAAAAAATTTAATTTATAATATTATTAGACACTAGCCAAGCACAAACAGCAGATAACTGTGGGTCAGGCGGGCGTGCGTCCGATGAAACGGTCTATAGATCTTGTCACACTATCATCGCGGTCTGTCTGTAGCTCTGCTGAGGTTAACGCAGGTCAACGGAATCATGAGCCCGATCTTTTGTTTAACTGTAGGCAATAGCGTTACCATGACAACACCCTGATAACTTCCTGTTGCCTTAAACCACCCGTCTCCGCTGAGATGTGGTCCTGTCGCAGCTTCGGTACAGATACAGACGTTTGTTTTTGTGCCATTTTGACCAAATTGGATTCAAAAGCTTTTATATCAGTTGTGTTGTTTGTAGAATTGGATGATATTACTTCATTGTGGCAGATGTCTATAGAGATCAGGGGCTGCTGTTGTTGTGTTTGTGACGCTGACTGACTGAACACACTTGAATATGTATTTAGAAGCACACTGAATGTGTTTGAAAACGACTGACACGTGTCTGTTGAGCAGGCAAGACTATATCTGTAGACAGTACACTCATTTAAAATGGGCATGTTTGTGTCTTGCGAGTTGTCATTTGTCACAGAGGACGCACAGTGTGTTCGCGCCAGCAGAAATCTGATCCAGTGAGATCTGTGCGAGACGCTCTGAGAGAAGAGACCGCAGTGACCTGTGAGACGTTCCTCCACTGTGTGTTAAAGGGAAAAATAAGACTTATCTCAGCTGTGTGTGTTGTCATCCGCTTGTGTTCATTCAGGCAGAGGTTTATTTGTCAGCTTGTATGTTATTTGTTTGTTTGCTGTGTGTTTTGGCATGTGTGTGTGTGTGTGTGTGTGTGTATGTTTCTCTGAAGGTCAATGATGTTTCTGATGTGTTGTGAGGCTAAAGTTCAGATAGCACATACAGTCAAGTCAATCACACCACAACCAACACACACACACACCTGAGCTCACACCCTTATTCACTTTCATGCACAATCTCACAAACACACACACGCTCTCACACTCATACATGTGCTTCTACACAACAAACTTACACACGTTTGCACACACACTTGAGTTACACACTCTCATACAATGTTGGAGTTTAGGAATCATCAAAACAGATCAAACACGGTTTCTCTTCAGTGTGCGTGTGTGTGCTTGTGTGTGTGTGTGTGTGTGTGTTCGTGCGTGTGTGTGCGTGCGTGCGTGCAGTTGTCAGTCTCATTATTGACAGGTGAATGTATCAGAAGTGTAGTAGTGGTGTAAGCAGCAGATGAGATCCATGAAGAGATCAGTGAATCATGGAGCTTGATCCTCACATATGTTCACACACACCATATGATAACACTGCTTTACAATCTCATGAAATTACACAGTGTTCAATTGTTTCTAAAAACAGGTTTCGTCTTTTTTATATCATTTTAAGATAGTGATCCAGACGGGTAAGCTTCACATCGTTGACCTCATTTGTAAGTCACTTTGCATAAAAGCGTCTGTTAAATAACTGTAAATGTAAAAAGTCCAGTGTGTAGTTTTTTGGAGGATCTAATGGCAGAAATGAAATATAATATCTGTAACTATGTGTTCAGAGGTGTATAAAGACCTTACAGAATGAAGCGTTATATTTGTATTATCTTAGACTGAGCTATTTCTATCTACATGCTCCTTACATGGAATTCCTCATGTTGTTTCTACGGTAGCCCTAAACGGACAAACTGATCTACCGAACACATTTCCCCAGTTGCCTTGCAGTTAATGAATTGGGACGGATAGTATGCGTGTTTGGCGTGCTGTCCCGGGGCGAGGGCTCCGAGCTTGCTCATCCTCCTCGAACTCGGAGCACCTGCCCCTTGACCGGGGTTGAGGGCCCGGGTTCGTTGTGTGCCCGGATCATACCCCCCCGGTGCTGAGGTAAGATACGGACTAGTGGTGTGGAGTCGGGATGTTGCGAAACGTCCGAGAGAACGGAGGTGAATAGGCTTGACTACTTATAGGCTGATTGCTGTGATTGTTTATCGGAAGCCAGCCGAGTTAATCATCTGTGCAGCTCCTCCCGAACCTTGTAAATAAGGTTCTTTTAATAAAGAACCTTTTAATACCTTGTAATAAAACATCATTTCGTAAATACTTTATCTCCTTCGGCAAAGAAGCGAAAACATGACCACATCGTAGTCATTAAACTGTGTAATGTTCATTTCATCATCCATCAGCATTTAAACCACTACGACGGTAGCAACGTGTCTGTAGAGAAGTGCAGAAGTTCACCCAAAAATAGCAATTCTGTCATCATTTACTCACCCTCAGACCTGTAGGCATTTCTTTGCTCCGCTGAAGACAAAGGTAGATATTTGTAAGAATGTCAGTAAGCAAACAGATCTCATCCCTCATTCACTGCCATAGTAGGGGAAATAAATACTATGGGAGTCAGTGAGGGATGAGATCAGTTTGCTTACTGACATTCTTACAAATATCTACCTTTGTTTTCAGCAGAACTAAGAAATGCATACAGGTTTGGAACAACCTGTGGTGAGTAAATGATGACAGAATTGCCATTTTTGGGTGAACTGTCCAAGTTAATAATATCAGGTGAGTGATGTGAAATCCACATTGACCGGAGGATGAGGTTTTAGTCTTTACACAGGTGTGAATGATTTGCCTTTAAAAACAGTGTCAGAAGAGAAGCAGCTCTGAACACTGGTCTCCAGCGCCACCTTGTGTTCATCTCACGAGGCTGTCACACATGTGAATGATTCGGAACGTCACACAGTTCACCTGGATGTGTGCTGTGTGAAACAAGCAGTGCAGGTTCATCCTCCGGCCGGATCGGGTGCGTCTGATTGTAACTGTGTGTGTGTTGTTGTGTTTCAGAGGATGTGCTGGTGAAGGACACGGGTGAATGTGCAATATGTCTGGAGGAGTTGGTTCAGGGAGACACCATCGCTCGACTGCCCTGCCTCTGCATTTATCACAAAGGGTACGTCTCACTGTGTGGGTGTGGCCTTGTTTTTATAACCCGGTGGGGACCTAAACCTGAATACACACCAACTCATGGAGACTCGTGTCACCATGGGCAACAAAGCTTATAAATCGTGCAAAACAATATTTAAAAAAAATCTAAAAGTGCAAAAAGTTTTCTATGAACTTTAGGGGATAAAATATGAAGTTCGACAGTATAAAAAACATGACGCCTATGGACTGTCCCCATGGAGATGATAAACCAGACGTGTGTGTGCGGTCACCGGTTTTATAGTCATCGGCAGGTGTGACAGAATGTGAATTTGAGGCGGTGTGTGACTGTAAATCATCTTTGTCTTTCAGATGTATTGATGAATGGTTTGAAGTGAACAGATCGTGTCCTGAACATCCTTCAGATTAACATCATCTCTCTCACCTCTGCACAGGTAACACACACACACCTGTTAAACACATCGCTGCTGTCCTTCTGAAACCTCGTATTTCCATATTTTGTGATTTCTATTTAATCTTTTGCCATAAATCATTATTATTATTCACCCTTTATGTTTGTCACTGTGTTTTGCAAATATCTAACCAACAGAAAGCATTAAAAAGTGCTTGTCAACCTTGAAAAAGTTCTGTGTTTTCGTCTCTACCTGAAAAACAGTGAATTAGAACATGGGAGGTTTCAGAAGGATAACAACAAGATGTTTGTCTGTTACGATAGGACGAGACAAGCGTCAGACCACACGTCGCTTCCCGTCCAGAACTATACGAGATAAAATGATCGATTCTGATCATCGCCAATCAAAAACCACCACAACATTCCTTGTCAAACTGTCGTCTTGGAGTTCCAGTGAACAAATGCAGCAGATATTCCAAAGAAAACATTTAAACGTCACGTGATCTTGCGTGTGCTCACAGGTGTATAATGCCGATGATGGTTGTGTTTTGCTTGTTCGTCAGGTGTGCGAGCAGTAAATGTGAATCACTTCCTCCTTCTGGACACTGTGACGTCTTCAGACAGAGCGGGCGAGTCGAGTCCTCCCTCTCTTCTCGTAGCATCGCCCTCTCTAGTCGCCATACAAACCCCGACGTGCCAAAACTCATTCGAGCAGATCTTCAGGGAAACACTTCCGTCAGCTCTTCCCTCCGCCCGCCCCACAAACACAGACGCTACTGTTGCACAAATGAACCAATCAGGAAATGGCAAAGAAGGTCTGACCTTATTTCATTGGCTGTTGAGCTTCACCGATTGGCTGGACTCAGGGTCATCTGACCTCTATGTGCTATGTCATCAATCGCAGATGATTGGACTCCATGACTCTTTATCTACCAGTGCCTTCATTTTCAGATCTTAATGGCCGATGGTGGCTGGGTTTTAGAAGTTTATCACGTCTCCATCAGCCATCTGGACGCAACCGGACATGACGGGGAGAGAGACCCTGATTCCGGTGGGCCCGGAGCCACACTGACATCTAAAGTGCCCCTCCTGCGAGACGGTCGTCTGTTTCGCTTCCTAGATGCCGTTTGTCCCGTGTGTCACGATTCTTGTAGCAATTCGGTCACAGGACAGACAAAGATTCACTGTAGCTTCACGCAGGGTTTTCCGGTCGTCACGGTCATTTATGCAAATAAAAATCTGCTTAAAATTGAAACGCCATGAATAAATGAGATAATAGAGCACGGACGCTCATTCAACACAGATGAGATTTATCTGTCAGTTCTTCTAAATGAAGATATAACCGTGATGTTAAGAGTAAAAGTGGGAAAGGGTTTATATGTATGTGGGTAAACAACTTTCTTCTGTCTTTATTCTCAGATAATTAGTTTTATTAGTTTCTGATGTGAGTGATACAGAAAGAATGAAGTGGTTTAATCACACGGGGTCACATGATCGCTGCTTCCCCACACATGGTTTCTGTAGTTTAGACCGACGACTAGTTGATACAGATGTGCTGCTAACTAGCTCTGAAAAATGACCAGTCGCTGATTGACGAGGGATTTACAATCATGACGTCTGTAATGACCTGCGGCTGCGCTGGTGTTGAATTATAACCGGCGACTCCCCAAAGATAAAGTAAAGGAGTATTTACTGTCATTCTGTGGTTTATTAAATGTGCCATGATAGCTTTAACATGCTGCTGATGTGTTTTGAGAGTTTGCGTCAAGAAGGAGTCGTGTTGGAATTTGGTTTCGATTTCACAGCAGATGTGTTTATCACGGGCGCTCGTTTGCTCAGAATGCGGTGACATCATCGTAGACGTGTGCGTGGGACACAGAAACATTTCTAAATGGCCTTTTGATATATTCGATCATTCGCAGAAGACTTTCATGAACCATCGTTTGACTAAATTGATGTTTCGGATGTCTGATGATGCAAATGCTCTTTTCATGTTTTGTAGCTATGTGCAAACGTCTGGTCTCAGCAGATGAATCTGATTGGATTAGCTGTCTGTCAATCAAAGTTTTCAGTGTCGATGATGTTAATTCATGCTTGTTGCAGTTGAACTTCCTGAAGAGAAACTCTCTGAAGATGCAATGACAACAAATCCATACCGAACACATGTGAAGTGAACAGTGCCCACCTCAGACCACCATAATGTTTTGTATTGATTTACTTTTATTGTAACATTCCATGTAAAAAAAAAACTATGTACAGAGATAATGATATTAAATAAGCAACATTTTTTGAAGCAGTGATCGTCTGGATGTTTTGTGTGTTAGGGCTGAGCAATATATCAAACATTAACAATTAATGATTTTTAATGCGCTTTCTTTTCTGAAGACTTTCTTTTTGTTTTCAATTCCATCCTCGTCTCATGACTCATGATTATGAGTGAGATGAGACAGAGATATTTTCATAGTGTCTCATTCAAACCTCTGGAGCAGAAATGACGGTGAAGCATTTTTGTCTGTGATGTGTTCTGGGAAAACCCATCGGATGTCGCGCAAAGACCTTTTCAGGAATGTTTTCAAAAAATAGGTCCAATGTCAGTTTAAATGATTATTCTATAATGTCATGTCTATCACCTCTGAAAATATGTTGGGCAAATTCACTGGAAAATAGCGGTTTATCATGGCAAGCTGATGTTTTAAGGACATGCCCGGCGGAGGTGGAAAATCACCTGTAACTTCCCCATAAATAACCCATATATGAAAGTTAATCAAAGCATATTTACTGCCAGTTCTGTGTAAACAACATGGAGAGTTTTTTTATACAATGTTATCTTGAGATGGCGGAGCTCGCTGTCTAGAACACCTTGAGTCCTGGTGGGCAGCTGCTCATTACATCTCTGCCACACGACCGCGAAACATGCGAGTGATCAAAAGTTCAGACGCTGTATGTCCATAAAAACGACAGAAAACGTACTGCACTACTCACTAGTTGTTGTCCTCTCTTCAGGTGACGTTGGCTAGTCTCTGTGTAGTAATGCTCTTAGCGCTCCTTACAGAGCTCTCCTTCTTTAAAGGTGTCATGAACTGGCCTTTTTTATTATATAAAATTTATATTTATTTACATTTATCCAAAGCGACATACATTGCATTGTACTATACACTTCTGACTATGTGCAATCCCTTGGGATCAAACCCATGACCTTGGCGTTGCCAGTCCCATCCTCTAACCGCTGAGCCACAGGAACTATCTTCAACCTATCAATGACATCATTGATGGGTACATTCCAGGACTCACTGGGCCTGGTGTTCATTTCAGTAACAAGGACGACTTCAGTTTTGACACTTACAGGATGTTCGTTTCAATACGATTCCTCCTTATATAACAAAAGCTTGGGTTAAAATTGACTTTTCATTACCATTGTTTTATTCTCACGGTTTAATACAGTATTGTTTATAGATTTCAACACTAGGAAATGTTTTTAGTTATTGAAGTTTTTTTTTACCAGTTATACTTCACTGTTGTGCTTTTCTTCTCATAGCCTATCTATAAAAACCTTTTTCTCCAAATTCCGTTACTGAAAAATATTGCGCTCAGCAGATTTCGGATAGCCATAACTTTTGTTACATAAAAGTTATGAACGAAATAAAAACTGATCTGGAATTTGTCAAATATGTTGGGTTTCCCAGATCGCACAAATTTGGTTCAAACCGACTACGAAAAGAAAACAATGCAAGGATTTTTTGATATTGTCCAGCCCTGAAGTACATTGTGTCATTGATGGTGTATAAATCCACATGTGAGATTATATTGAAAGAGAACAATCCTGTGTAGCCGTCTGTATGTGTGAGATCTTGTGTTTTCAGTCTGTTTTATGCAGTTTCTCTTTCCTTCTCAGCGGAAGCGAAGCCTCTTCTCTGCCTCAAAGAGTTTTTCTTCTGCTTCAGAGATTCGGTTTCCTTTAACACTGTCAACACATCAGAAACTGAATCAAACCCGACAGCAGAAGTCCATCAAACAAGGTTTATTACAACCAAAACTACAACATTTCCCTCAAAATGTTCCCTATGTAGGCGGCTCACAAGGTTTTGAAACAGAGAGTTGATCTTACTTGACTTCTTTGAGTGTAGTGTTGATGGAGAGCGCGTCAGAAAGCTGTCTGGCTCCGTGAACGGTCAACTCGTTTTCTATTAACCTGAACAAAACCAAAACCTGTTTATTTCCTCACATTCCACCTCACTGTACATTACGGATGATAACGGTGATCAACATAGAACTGAATGTAACGTACATCAGATGGGTCAGTGCAGAGTTCGACCTGAACGCATCGGCAAGATCAGACGCGGCGTCATCACAGATTTGATTCTGTATCAGCCTGAAAAGAACCCCGCAGTTATACTCATGATTCCGTTTCTGCTGAAATACAGATGTTTAATGACTCTGATGTTCTGTTTTACCAGAAGATTTTAAGGCTTGTGTTCTCCTTCAGAGCTTTAGCCAAACTTCGTCCACCCCGAGACGTGATGTCGTTGGCAGAGAGACTGAAGAGAACATGACGTTGAGTGTTTGCATCAGTGAACTCCAGCGTAACGTCAGTGATGTGAGACTCACCTGAGGTTTGTCAGGCTGGGGTGATTCTTTAAAGCCTCTGCGAAAGCATCTGCCCCCCTGTCACCGATGGAATTACCCCACATTCTACAAACAACCAAACACACATTTACTCGCTTGAAGCTTCTGAATATAAAGATCAACAAAGCATGTATTTTTAAAGCAACATGAAATATATCAAGAATTTGGTTCCAAAATGAGATAACTCGTTTTAGAATGTTTAAAAATCATGGTTTTATTGTGTTAGTTAGTTAGTGTAGAGTTATTATGTCTCAAAAATCAAAACTAACCAATTGCAGTTTGATAACTGCACCTGATTTTTTTTGAAAATCTCATTTTGAAACCAAACTCTTCATATTTCCTCATGTTGTTCAGTCACTTTAAACATGTCATGTCAGGTGTGATTTGATGTTATTAATGACTTTTGTTCTGTATTTTAGTCTGTTCAAAGCTGAAAAAACACTACTACACTGTTCTACAGGGACAATAACAGCACACAGGGTGAGTTTTGACAGAATTGTGATATATGGATGAAAATATGAGGTGTAATGATTCCAGGTAGACAGTCTTACCCCACATCAAAGATGGATTTGCTCTTGTGAATTGCTCTGGCGAGATGCGTCCCCCCTAAAGATGTGATGTTGTTGCAGCCAAGTCTAAAAACAGACAAATGTACATCCCTGAGCTGAATGACCAGCATGAACTTTTGAAATATTTGTACCCTGTAGACATGAGTAGATTTCATCAATACCAATCATTCATTCATGCCTAGAACAAAAACTATCGTTTAAAAAATCTTTCTGAACGTTGGAGTCCAAATCAGCAAATCCAAATCCGTTTGAATTTAAAGGAGTTAACATATTGTTATCATCTGTTGGCGTAGATGTTCATATAGTCAGTGACGATCCTAGACGTCTGGGGGCCCTACGCAAACTTGTGAGGGGCCCTTGTACTAATAGGGAAAATAATTTGATATAAACAGAACTGTAAACTATAAGACATAAATAATCATAAATCAATAAACACACTTAAACGAATGAAGACAGAAAAAGAAACATCAAACTGACAGTAAGCACATAACGTTAAATTGAAATTTAGATTGACATGTTAATCATTCTTTTCCTAAGGTGACACACGCAGGCTCTACTCTCAAAAAACCCACTATAACACATAAACGTGTCTTTTCCAAATCTAATCAAACGAAACACATCAGTAATTCTTGAATTGTGATGGCACAAACTAAAAATGACATATTATCATGGGCAAACCAAATACAGTGGACCAATGCTGAATGCCCCGTGGTGGTGCAGGGGCCCTACGCAACCTGAATAGTCTGCATATAGGAAGGATCGGTTCTGCAAAGTTATCGTTCTGGGTGTGATCGAGACTTTAAACCCCTGTAGATTTACAGATCACAGGTTATATATGAATGAACGTTGAGCAGGAAGAATGTAGTGTATGTTCACTTACTTGACAATGCGAAGATGAGGACATTCTTCAATGATCTCTGCTATTAGTTTGGCTCCAACGTCTGTGATGTGATTCTTGTAAAGACTGTCACAAATAAAGAGAGAAATGTAGAAATATAGGAGACACGAACAGACTCCGGATCAGTTCTTAACTCACCCCAGAACCTTGATGATCTTATGTGTGATGAGTTCCTTTGCCAGAACCTCGACGCTGCTGTCCGTCAGCTGATTCACACACAATCTGAAATCACAAGGTTGATGAGGTCATTTCACTCTTCAGGCTGTATGACGTCTGTGTAAACCGTGTGTGTGTGTTTACCGTACCTTACCACGGTCATTTTACTGAAGGAATGTGTCAGCTGTTTCACACCATAATCACTGATGTTGTTGTTGTCCATGTCGACCCCCAGATGCTTCTTCCGATGATGCAGCACAAAGTTGAGCGCACTGCAGTCCGCCGAGTAAATGTTACAGAATGCGATCTTTATATAATCCGCCGAAATGCTGTTGGCCGTCATCTCGGCCACTTCCTCGCTGTTGGTCTCAAATATACAGCGCAACATCCACATGAAGTTGGGCATGGCGTGCACTTTGTAACCCTGGATGTCCGTGGATGGGTACCGAGGCAGACCCTTCAGATGCGTCCTCACGCTGTTAGACAGGTACGACTTCAGTGTCTTCCGCTTTTTCTTCAGCAAGAGCGGTGGGACGAGATGCTCCAGGAGCGCGGCGTTGTGTTTGGACAAGAGGCCGCAAAGAAAGAGGTTAGCAAACTGAAAGTGTTCGTTGGTCTGAAACGGGTCCTTCTCTCTGGGCTGTGATCTTCCCAGACACGAGAAACAAGAGAGACGGGACGTGTGTTTGTATTCACATCTGGAGAAGAACCTCAGAATAGCGTCGGCTGTGATGTTCGCGTCCAGCACCAGACAAAGAGCGGCGAGGAACGCCTGCAGGGTCACGTGGAGAAACTCGAAGGTGGCGGATCCTCCGCAGACGTCGTAGTGAGAGACGGGCCTCAGAAAGCCGAACTGAAGGTCTTTCTCGTCCAACCCGCAGGACGTCACCTCTTCCACGCCGAACACAAATCCCCCTCGCTCCAGACCCTGCAGAGCCAGTCTAGCAAAGGCCCAAAGCTTTGCTTCACCCGATTTGAAGGTGTCGGCGGGACACCTGGTGCTGCGCTTCAAAAGACCGGGCCGCGCCGTCGTGCGACCCAAGAACACCTCGGAGAGGAGCAGGAACACATTGGTGAGGGTGATACAGGAGTCGGGTAACTGGAAGGTGTCATAAACGGAGAGGAAATGTCTGAAGCTCTTGAGGATGATCCAGCTGAAGAGCGGGATGGAGCAGAGGCCGCACAGATGGGGGTTCGCATCCAGCTGCACGCTCACCAGCGTCATGTGTTCCATCTCTGGAAAATGCAGAGCCGTGTACGTCCTCAGGTGCTCGGGCGAGAAACCTCGAAGACAAACCTTCTTCCTGATCACTCTGCGCTGGACCTCTGTGCCCGTCCGCGCCGTCAGAACCTTGCGGGAACCTCGCAGCAGTTTTCCACAGAGCAGATTCATGAGGAGAAGAAGCGGGTGCGTCTTTTCTTCCGGCGACACCACCTCGGGTACGTTATCCAGGTCGAAGTCCATTTGGATCTCGTCGTATCCGTCGAACGTGAAGAGCACCGTCTCCGGGAATCTTAAGATGTACGCGAAGACTTCGTCGTCGGGGTCTACATCCGGATAGCAGTTGTGTTTGAAGATGAGCTCCTTCAGCGAGATCTCGTCCGTTTCTTTGAAAGCGCTGAACATCCTGCAGCGGAATTTGAAGAAGAACTTGGCGCAGGTGTTCAGCTCTCTCCTGGACCACAGATTCTGAAGCTTCTGAAGCAGGATGGATTTACCCACGCCTGCGTCGCCTGTGATGAAGATGGTCTCGGCCTGCTGGTTGAAGACTCCCTGATCTCCTAGCAGGTGGTTCAGACCCTGTAAGAAGCCCAAACTTTCACCGGTGTCATTCAGCAGCTCCATCTGTGTGTCCGTGTACAGATCCTCCAGACGTGTGTCTTCACTCCTGGAGTAAGACGTGATGAACTGAGTGTCTCTTCCCAGTTCACACCTCAGCTTCTCACAGTATCTGCTGACTGAAAACACTCAGGACAGTTAGTGCCCTACAGGTGGCTCAGCGTTTGATCAGCTTCTCTTACTACAAAACAAGTATACGCAAGTTTTAGTCCACTTCTTTTTCTTCTCCTTTCCTCTATTTATATTCTCGGCTGCTTCCCCCTGTCATGCATAAGGCGTGAGATATGTCTCAAAGGGCAATTCCACTGTGCTGAAATAGTGGGATTGTAACACCTAGTCCTATTAAACCAATCTGAATTGATCTTAAAAAATAACCGTGTACACTTAAAGTTGACATAAACGTACGCTTATGAACCAAAAAATAGGCCGATACTTAACAAATGAACTTGAAGTGCACTTGTTTTATTGTGAAGGATGCTACTCTTTAAAACAACTTAAAATGCAGTTTTGTAATAGATTATTATTTCTTATTATTTAAGGAAGCAACATTTATTTTAAAACATGATCTGTAAAATGACTAAACAATCAGTTTTCTGCTGGAGACGGTAAAACATATTTTAGATTTCTAAAATACTTGACAAAAAATTATGGTTGGGTAAAATCTGCGCAAACCCAAATGTCCAAACCATGAAATGTATTTATTTATTTGTATTGTTATTTATTTACTTGTGAGTAAAAACTGGTGAGCTTTCCTGTGGCTCAGTGGTTAGAGGATGGCGCTAGGTCATGGGTTCCATCCCAGGGGATTGCACATAGTCAGAAACAAATGTATAGTACAATGCAATGCAAGTCTCTTTGGATAAAAGCATCTGTGAGTGTGCTGTTATCATAATGGTGACACAGTTGAACTCACTGGGGTCTGTGTTGATCACCGGTACGTCTCGGATAGATTCTAATGGACTGTAGTGAATATCACAGAACCACGGCCGCAGGTCAATATAAGCATCATATGCCTCATGAAGAACATGGATGAGATATGCAGAACATTCTTCTCCTTTACTCTGAACCAACTCCAGAATCCTGCGCACCTGTGTGTCCAGAAGCCAGCTTTAGTTTCCTTCATTAAATGACACTTTGTTAGTGGACCAGTAAGTGCGCTGATCCAACACTTCATCATTAATGGGTTCATGATTAAAAGCACAATGATGGCGTATTATTAGTAGTGTTACCTGGTCAGTTTTGGTGGTGCTCCTCTGTATGATCTCTCTGTCTTCAGTACAGATGAAGTTGTTCATGTGCAGATTGTCCAGCAGACACTGTGTGTTCTTCACCTGAGCCACCAGAAGCTCCCGATGGATCCTCAGAAGCTTCATGTGCGACACTGGACCTTCTTTACCAGAGTCCATTATCTACATCAGACGCGAATCCAGAGTAAATGTGCCCAGGGCGACATGAGACAGACGTCAGGAAGCGACCCGCGCACGCGCGCGCGCACTCAGACCGAACCGAGTCCACCCTTCAGCTTCACAAACACGCCACGTGACATTTTAAAAGAAGGTTTGCGAAGTTTTTACGAACATCACTTTGAAAGAGAGAAAATGAAAGCGCGTGAGTTGTTTTAAAGTGCGCAGAAACGTCATGTGTTTTCATCTCGAGCAGGAAGTGAAACTACAACACGCGCACACGAAATCTGACCTCATATAAACGGCTCTCACTAAATCCTTGATGTTTCGAGTCTGACGTCATCACGCAACCGTGTTTTTTGGCAAGTCATATGTAGTTTAGATGGTTAGAGTTGAGGTGTGGGTGTGGGTGTGGGTGAAGGTTCCGTAAGACCAAGGATTGAGTCAAAACCAACAAGCCACGCCCACATATAGACTGTATCATCTGTAATATTATAACATCTGTAACAGTGAAAACATCTGTTATATTATATCACTAGAGTTTGGTTCCAAGGTGAGATTATACCGTTAAAATTATACCGTTTTATTGTGCATTCCAATTAATATCAATCAAACTGAAGTTGCTTGGTTTTGATCTAAATACAGCTAACTTACACTGTACAACACAATAAAAACATGATAACGTAATAAAAACATGATTTTTGGAATTTTCCATCTCATTTTGGAACCAAACTCTTTATACGTTAACAAATATAAGCATTAGAAAATAGTTTTAATGTTCTACTGTTAAAATTATCTTTTTAGTTTTTATGTAGCACAGCATTTAGATAAATGTTTTTTATTAAATATCATGTTTAGCACGATTTTCTGTAGTGTACGTGTTTTTTATGCATTAATATATGATCATTTGTTTTTAGGGTGACACACTGTCAATGGCCTACAGATGAACAATAATCATTTCTGGCGCAGCCATGTTCATGTGCACTGCTCCGTAAATAAACAAATATTTATTGTTGACTAGTTGTTTATGGCTTTGGATTGTCGTGTCTATTAAATGAATAAACCGACTTCATACACATGTATTGACGATTCAGGATTCTTGAGCATTTCTCTTCTGTGGACTGTGATGTCAACTAAAGGCTAAAAACAATCTCTACCTATAAACTGAATAAAACAAACTCATGCTAGCAGACAAACAGATCTTTATGCAGTTTAATTTTTGCTGCCATACAGTACAAATACTGCACATATGTGATTGACGTGACTAGATTTTCATGAAAATACAGATCTAGAATCTTCAATACAGCTGATGCACGTAGAGAGCGAGTGGATCTAACACTAATCATCAGATAGCGTCTCTTCTTTCCGTTCTTTAGATTTCTTCATGAATTTCTTCAGTTCTTTCATCACAGGCAGAGAACCCTCGTACTTGTTGGTTTCAATAGACCTGAGCTTCTCTTGGTAGTCCTCCGGTAAGCCGTTCTGTTCCGCCCCCATCAGGATCACCTGGAACGAAAATGACACTTCTTTCAGAAATCTGTCTTTTCGGAAGTCCATCGACCTGAACACGATTGAGACATTTCTCAAAATATCTTCTTTTGTGTTTCAATGAAGAAATACTCACAGACAGGTTTACAGCCACATGACCATGAATACACGCTTTTCTTTCTGGCTTTATTGTGTATACTAGAAGTGTTATTAAATAGACGGGGCTGTTGCTCTATTGTCTGCGTCATACAGAGAAAACTCCAGAAACACAACAGCAAACACTGTGCCAACAAACTCACTCTGTATAAAGAATGTGTTTCTGCTGTTTTACCGCATTACAGTTTGTGAATAACTTCTGTGAACAAACACGCTAAGGTCATGAGGAGATTTACTTTCACACGGTCAGTTGTTGAGAACTTTACCTGCAGATACTGTGGTGATGGTGGAGCGTACACACAGCTGTTCATGATGTAAGAGCGGCAGTGGAAATCCTGGTCACGGGTGGAGACGGAGACGGCCTCCATCGGGCTATACGTCCCTCGTTTAGCACTCTCCTGTCTGCCAACACAGAGGAACATCCAGCTTACATGACGTCTCCATCAGGACAGAAGCAACATTTCACATGATGATGTGTCTGAACCTGTCCAAGGACTCCAGGTCGGATATATTCATCCTCCACACCACACCCCACACCTCATCCCCCGGGCTGTGCTCGATAGTGGCCACACCCCCATGCCAGCGTTGGCTCTCCAGCCCTCCGGGGTTTCCAAAGACCAGTTTGTAGTCCTGGGAAATGTAGAAGTTAACAGATATTAACAGAAGTTAATAATGTCGCGGTCACACACGTCAAGATAAACGCACAGACAGACAGACGTGAAGAAAGGGACGACGTCGTACCTTCAGCTTGGCCACGCAGTAAACGCTTGCTGACGGATTCTTGAGCTGTAGACGCTCCTTCAGGAGATTACTTCCATAGGCGAAGTACAGGAAGGCGGATTCGTTGCTGTGATGTGAGCTGTTGTCCATGTCTGAGGCGTCGGTGGGCAGAGGGACTGAGGAAGAGGAGGAACAGGATGAGAGACCGATCGCTGTGGAATCATAGTCAGCACGGCTGATACAACCATTCAACAACACTTCATTCTCATGCAAATCTATTGTGTCCCAAACTGCAGTGATGCATGCCTGCATTCATCTGAAACATCACACATCCCAGCAAGAACTTTCCCAAACGTCGAGCCTCCCTCTAGTGGAGATTTTGGCTCTATGACAGAGTGAAAGAAATCTCAAACATTGATCTGTTTCTGTGTCCTGAGTGACCTTACACCTGAAGACTTTATTCATCACTCCGGCTGTTACCTTTCAATGGCACAATAGATCAAAAATAACTTTAATAATGACACCGCTAGAAGAAAAGATCACTGAAATTGAGTGTCAGATGTAAAGAAAGAGAAAAAAACACTGAATCAGAATTGCAACATAAGAGTCACAAAGTTACACTCAACTTCCGTTTTGTAGATCTCTTCCTCTTTTATAACTTCCTCAAACTACAGTAAACTTTTAACTTTTTGTTGTGTTTGTGTGTGTGTTCTGATAGAATAGTGTTGATCATACATTATGGTTAGATGCTTTAAAGCTTCAGTAACACATCTGTGCTCATACGATCTATACGGCAACACTTTTTGGCCTACATGTATGCTTCAAATTGACCTGGACATTTAAACAAAATGATCTGTATTCAGTTATAAGACAGGTGGTTGAAACCGAAATAGAATATCCATTGCAAAATAAAACACGCGTTTAAATTGTACGTTTATTACATATAGATATACAGGCCATGTGAAAACTAGCCCCGGTTCCCGAACCGTTGTGCGCGTAGCGCCCCCTGGTGGATATTCATTACAAAGGCAGTGCAAGAACGTCGTGCTATCAGATCTAAAAGAACGTCAGGATGTCAAGTTCATATGAAATACTTGAGCTAAAAAGTTGAAGAACGACGGACAGAGACATCAGCTGTTTGAACGGAAGCTCACCGGACGAGTCTGAGCTGTCATGCCGCCCTGTCATCACTCAGCTCAGCTCAGCTCAGCAGCCAGCCTCGGGTCGGTAAGATGCTTTTATTTACACTACTAATCCCTCAATAAGATTCGTTTATGAAGTCATTTCATTTCAATTGCGATCCAACTTTCCAGTGTTGTTTGCGCCGCCGTGTTTAATTCTACTTCAGTCACTAGTTTGTTCGAGAATGGACAAATTCTTCGCAGAATCGATCACCGGTGATCAGCGCAAGATGCATCCGGTTAGAAATGTGTCCCATTTACGTCCGCCTCGCTGTGATGTCATGCTGACGTTTAGCGCAGGTGCTTCCCCCGACTGCTTCTGTCGATGAAAAGCACGATCGGAAACGACTGGCTGATGACGACACATCTTTAATGTTCATTGGGCGAGAATGTCAGCTGATAACTTGTTTAATTGTTCCATTAAGAAGTCCAGTTTGTTTTGTGATTTATATGTGGAAAAGACCCACCTATGTGGCAATTCAATCGCATGGATTTTATCGCTTATTTTTTTATTAATGTATAACGAAAACATAGTTACAATAATACAAAACAAGATAGGATACAGTTTACCTTCAAAAACATACATTTTAGGAGGGGCTGAGACAAGAAAAAATCATAATAAAACAAACCAAACAACAAAGACAAACAATCCATATTAATAAATATAAAACAAGAAATATCATTCATATTATCTAATAAGTCTATTCCAGCTTTGTGTTAATAGCTTTTGACAGCGTTTTTGAATATTGTCCCAAATAATTTTTAAAATACTATAAACAGGGTGTTTAAAAAAACATTTGGGAAAAACATTCTCAGCAAACAAAAGTAAGTTATAAATAAAAAAACATTTTAGACCTCCTTTTTCACAGTTTCCATATTAATTTTTTGTAAACAACATGTTCAATTCTAACACATTTTACCACAATTATTGCACTTTGTCCATGAGTGAAAGAGGAAATATGCTCTGAAAAAAATGCTCTGTTTTCTGGAAATGAGTTACTGAATTTCCACAATATATGAACTCTCCAGAAGGATACATATCACATGCAACTTTTAAATGACTTTCTTTGGTTTCTGGGATAAACTGGAAACTTAAAATAGGAGGTTCTAATATCCCTGATGCTGTTTGCTCACCTGCCCTACATCTCTGAGACGTCTGCTGTCAGATGTCTGTCTGCTGTCTCTGATCTAGAATGGATGTTCAGCAGATGTTTTCCAGATCTCCATCTTACAGGTGTACCTGTGCTATCTGGGATCGTTTGTCAAGGAAAAGATCTAAGTTCTTTCTTACAGACTTTAAGAGAAATGCGATGAGAAACGCGAACGCGATCTATTCCATTGCTGCCGTTTCCAGTCCTCCGCACGGCAGGTGTCTACTCTCGTCTCTATTCAGGCAAAGCGCGTCTCAAACAAGCCTACTGTAGTATCGTGCAGCTATCGCGAGAACAGAACCGTGATTCACCGCCGCGGCGCGCTCAGTGACACGCGCGGACACGAGTTCTAGTGCCGGTCTCTGAGCCAAAACTCGTTTTATTCCGTTCCAGCGGTTAAATATTTTAATCAGACTTGTATGATCACATACCTGCAGAGCACAGAAGCAAGAGTCCGATCAGGCAGGTGCTGATGAAACAGAGTTTAATGACGAACATTGTGTCTGTCTGAGGGCTCAGTCTGATGTGTGGATAGAGAGACGAACCAGAGCAGCTTTAACCCACAGGAGGCTGGATCTTTACCCCCCGGACTGACCTGTTCTCATGGAAAGTTTCATTGTCTTTCCAGATGCCACAGCTTGCGTTTAAAATGTGTCATTCAAACACAAAATGTTCACAACTTTATTCCCCCATTTTCAATGTAACGGGACCACACAAACAATTCGTGTTGTCGCACGGGACTAAAGGTTATTTAGACGTTAATAACACCACAGTCCACTAGTTTGACATTTGAGTTGTTGAACTAAATAAACCGTTTAAAATGTGTCTATTTAGTTGGGTTTCGGTTTATTTCTTCTAGCCCAAAGTGCTGTACAATACATCCAATAACCATAAAACAAAAGAGAACACATTACAAAGTCCAGCACACGATCTAAAACAGAATACAATAAAAACATTACATAATATTTACATATTTAAAATTGTTTTATTTAACCACATTTGAATACGTACATAAAATACATTTAAATGTCAATTTATTTGTCAAAATAAAAAGTGACTGATTTCATGTTATTTGAATTAGATTCATATGTTCTTTAGTATATTAGTCCTGGAGTGTGTGCTACACTGATTTAATAAAACTGAAACTTTATTTAATGGATTCATGTTTTGAGTGAAATTGGACAAATGTAAATATCTTTTGTTGATCAGAAGTGATTTTTGATAAGTTGTGTCAGTTTAATGAGAGAGTAAGTTTAGACTAACACACATCTCCTCTTTTCACAGGCAAATCCACATCCATGAGCTTCTTCTGCGGTTACTGGGGTGACGGATGGATTTGAGTTTCCCACGAGGACAGCGCCAGAAATCAAACTACTTACTAATGTAACCACCTTTATATCAGTCCTGTTTCTAAATCCCTCTTCATGTCTCTTAAACCAACTTGAACCGTATAAAGAGCTGAAGAAAAGCGATTAACATGCTGCACACGCTTCGGGAAGAAATATCCAGAACTATTGTAAATGTGGACAGACACTGAATGGACCTTTTTTAGAGTACAGAACACGAGGTCAGTGTTCCTCCCATGCAGCGTTGGCGTGTCAGCGTGTCGTTTACTGCGCTGAAGATTTACAAGATGCTTCTAGTCACTTCCACCTCGAGCTGAATGGAATTCCTGTGGAGCTGAAGTACAGCCCTGTTTAAGCTCTTTGGTTTAGAAGTTAAAACCTTACGCAGGTTAATCAAATGCGTGTCCAGTGTGTTGCACACGTGCAGTCCTGTTGAACAACCTGAACATTGTGTGTCCATAACAAACCTCCAGAGGGAGTCGCAGAGATTCTGTAAACCTGCTAAATAAACCAGATCATCACAGGACCGGGCTTGGGTGGAACTAGTTACTAAGTAATAAGTTACTGTCATTTAATTACTCTTCCTTAAAAAAGTAAAGTAAGGGATTACTCTCATTTTTTCTGTAATTGAATTACAGTTACTTCTGATGTAATTGAGCTAAATACTGTGTATTGTATTCAATAGTGGAATTAACATTAAATCTAGTCTACCAAAGTCTACCTTTAAAACGCATGCATTAATGTATCATTCTCACATTTGTAATACTTTGGTCAGTTAATAAGAAAATGTATTTGATTGAATTAAGAGTCGTTTCTAATACTTAAGTACTTTTTGGAGAGACTCATTTGTACAGTAATCGAATTACACTGTTGAATATGCAACAAGTAACTAGTAACTCGTTACTTTTCAGAGTAACTTGCACAGTGCTCACGTGAGCAGTGTGTTATCAGTTTTGTGTTGTGTTTTGTTCACCTCCCGCTGAGTTCCTTCATACATCTGTTTATATACAAGAAAAGTTCTAGAATTATGTGTCTTCCGGCGTGTTGTGTGTTGTCCCTGCAGCGACTCTCCAGACTTTAATTGAATCAAAGGGTCACCCTGAAACAAACTCATGATTTGGGGTGTTCTAGCAGTGGGACGCAAGAAAAAAACAAGTTCACGCACAATTATACAGCTGTGACCCCGCACATCTGTTCAATAAAGTAACCATCAGTCCCACTGTGACGTGACCCCCTGCTAAACCGCCCGCACACACTAAAGTGTGGAGATTTTTATACTGAAAACACTTCTTTAGAAGAACTTGACAGAATGTGTGTAGTTTAGTTCTATATTATAAGAGATATACTAATAGCATATATACTATTGTAACCAATGCAAGGGAATGGTGTCCAATTACCAACATTCTTCAAAATATCTTCTTTTGTGTTCTGCAGAAGAAAGAAACTCAAGACAAGAGGGTGTGCAAATGATGACAGAATTTCATTTCAAAGGTGAACTACTCCTGAGAACAGTGTGGAAAAGAAAGTCAAATCCATCGTCAGAAAACATCACTTCTGTCATTTAGTACAATTTCAATAATAGCTTTCATAAGCCGGTCATTTCAAAACAAACATTCCCAGCATGAAGGGTTAATGGAATATGACAGGTCTGAGGTTCACCAAGAGGTCAAGAGTGTGTGTGACCTTCATGACCTCAGCCTCAGGACACATAGGTGTTTATTTACTCAAGAAGTGTTGATCCCATTCAGGTTGTCCATTTTTCTCCTTTTTTAGATGGCCATGATGTTTTATCTGATCGCAGGAGGGTTTTCCAGTGTTGAGTTTTCTCCCGATCACACCTTACACAAATGCACCTGTTCATCCGAGCTGAGATGAAATGCAGGTATTCTTTTAAAGAACTTTTCTCATATTCATGATTGGAGGAAAGCACCTGTGCTTATTTTATCTCACCAAACATCCGGATCGAAAAGTCCATCTACACTTTTTTGTGAACCTCTCAGGAAAACCCACAGCCAAAGGTTTTTGTGCGGAACGCCGTTGCTTTTGATTTAGCGTGAAAGTCAAACTCAATGGGTGAAGTTGTAATAACACAGAACTGTAATGGGATGCTGTTGTTTTCATCAGAAGTTTTTACTCAACATCATTCATTTAAGTATTATTTTGATCTTCTACACTGAGCTAATATTACTCTTTTTTTTCAGTTTAACAGAATAGAAATCACGACCGACTCTGTGAATCATTGAATAAACTTGATTCTCCATAAAAATACACAATCATAACTGCTGAACAACAGGATTCATGTTTACCGGTTAAAACATATTTCAACTCTTATTTTAAATGCACTGTTTGCATCTGTTTGTTTGACCAAACATAAATTATGAAAATATATTCAGAAGCTTATGAAGTTCTATTTCATTTCAGTCAACACGCCACAGTATGGGTCAGCCTAGCTAAGGATGAGCTGTCAGGAGATGGTATATCAAATAAGCCACGCCCCGCTTGCTACCCCGGCTATAAATACGGGCGTGAGCCACCACCCATTCTCTTTTTTGCCTCCTAGCTATCGAGGTAAGCTGTTCACGGTAAGATTTTCCTTATGGTATTTAACAGGAATATCTGTGATTATAAGATTGGAACGAGCGCGTTTTCGCTCGATTGTTTGTTTGGTAAACAACGCTAGTTTTTTTTTGTCCCATGGCCAGTTAGCTCAGTTGATTACAGCGTGGTGCTGGTAACGGCAAGGTCGCGGGTTCGATCTCCGTACGGGCCTTTGACTCTATCCAATGCTTGAAGTCTTTGTGTTTACGTCTGGTTAAATTATAAATTGTGTTTTCACAGTCACTGATTATAACCACCAAAGAGGAGCCTCTTCTCCCGTGAGGGTGAAAGCTACTGATTCGTAGAGAGCCGTTGGGCTACAGCTATTCAACTCACAGAGGCCTCTTTGTTTCTCTCTTACGAGTACAACGTTCTCCCCTTCGGTCTGTCATTGGCCCCCCGCACATTCACCAAGTGTATGGCGGCGGTTCTCACTCCACTCCGTCGCCAAGGTCTCCGTATTGCCAATTACCTGGACGATTGGATAATCTGTTCCCCTACAGAAGCACAGGTCAGGAGCGATACAGGAGTGGTTTTAGCCCACATGCGGGACTTGGGACTGACTCTGAACACCAAGAAGAGAGTTGTGACATTCCTGGGATTGAGTCTGAGTTCGATAGTGATGAGAGCATCCCTGACTCTACAGGGGCAGTCAGTACTGAAGGACCGCCTGTCCGAGTTCATCACAACAAGACTGCTTGGACTAATGGCAGCAGCCAGTCAGGTGGTGCCATTGGGGTTGCTTCATATGAGCCCATTGCAACGATGGTTCGCAAGGTACAAAGTAAGTCCATACGAAAATGGACGGCGACTGATCCCCAGTGATCTGAATTGTCTTCCTGCGGTCAAATGGTGGCTCTCGACTCCAGGCCTGACGGAAGGAGTCAAGATGGGCCCATTATGGTCAAGAGAGACCATAACGACAGATGCTTCACAGACAGACTGGGGTGCTGTCTGACGAGGCAACCCAGTACAAGGGGAATGGGATGCCTTGTGGGTAGGAGTACACATCTACCTCTTGGAGTTGGAGGCTGTACATCGAGCTTTGATCCACTTTCTGCCTCAGCTTCGGGTTGACACAACACAACGGTTGTGTCATACATAAACCACCAGGGTGGAGTACGTTCAATGCCCCTGCACAGGAAGGCCCGGTATCTCCTTTTGTGGGCACATTCTCGAGGCGTGTCCCTAAGGGCTGTACACTTCCCAGGAGAGGACAATGTACCAGCCGACCTCTTGTCCAGGGGGGGTCCCAAGCCAGGAGAATGCCGACTTCACACCACTGTGGTAGAGGCCATTTGGCTTCGTTTCGGGAAAGCCGAGGTAGATCTTTTCGCCACACAGGAAAACACACACTGTCTCCTGTGGTATTCAATGATGGGCCCCAGAGGGCCCCTAGGGGTGGATGCTCTGGCGAACGATTGGCCCCCAGTGCTCCTGTATGCATTTCCTCCTTTCCCACTACTGCCTGCAGTTCTGGCCAAGGTGAGAGCTCTGAAGGCCAGACTCCTGCTGGTGGCACCAGATTGGCCTCAACAGCCATGGATGGCCGATTTGATTGTGTTGTTGATGGGGCACCTTGGGGTCTCCCAGTCACAAACGATATGCTTTCCCAGGCCCAGGGTCAGATCTTCCACCCGACTCCAGGGAAGTTCAGGTTACATGTCTGGCCACTAGACGGGAGCCAGCCAGGATTCTAGGAGCAGCAGTCCTGACCACATTGCAGGCAGCCAAAGCCCCGTCCACAAGGCGACTTTATGCCTATAGATGGGAGCGGTATTCCAGATGGTGTCACTCACTGGAGATAGACCCAGAATCGTGTGGAGTGGATTCCATCCTCTCTTTTCTGTTCGTACTTGAGACGGGAGTAACAGAATCAACCTTGAGAGGCTACTGTATGTGGCAGCTATATCTGACCGTCATGAGGGCTATGGAGGTTGCACAGTGGGGTCAGAACCTCTTCTCAGACGTTATCTCAAGGGGGCTCGTAGACTTTGCCCATCTTGGCATTTCAGGGATGGAATTTCTGACGTTGAAGATGGCATTTCTCTTGTCTATATCTTCTATGAAGAGGGTGACTGAATTTCATGCCTTCTCTGTGCATCCGGCATGTTTGAGATTGGGAGAAGAAGGCTCATCTATATCACTTCTTCAAAACCCTTCATTTCTGCCAAAAGTTCTGCCCCGTTCTTTTGTTTCCAGGCCTTTGGTGATAGAACCATTCCATCCACCTCCTCACGTTTCAGAGGAAGGGGCCAGACTCCATCTAATCTGTCCTGTCAGGGCACTGAGAAGATACATATCTTGCACACAACGGATCAGGCATACCGATCAGTTATTTGTGTGTTTTGGAAACTTGGTACAAGGCCAGGCAGTGTCCAAGCAGAGGCTGCCTAAATGGATTGTCAGGCTGATTAAGCTCACTTATCACAGCGCTGGGATGCCTAGTAGTGGCCCACTCTACAAGAGGAGTGGCTGCCTCCTGGGCATTGTTTAGTGGGGCTCCTCTGGAAGACGTGTGCGCAGCAGCAGCAGGATGGTCATCATCACTGACATTTGCTAAGTTTTATCGTCTAGATGTGGCTACGACGGTCTCATCAACTGTCCTGCAGACAGCAGTACTGCCTGATCGGACTGGTCTAAGTGATGCCCAGGTGCAGAACACCTTCTGATTTCACTATGTTAGGTAAGGTTGTCAAGGTGCTGAACACCCTCTGACTAACTGTGTTATATATATATTATCGAGGAGCAGAGCACCCTCTGAATTATGTGTGTCCATGTAAATATTGTTGAGGGTGCTGACTGCCCTCTGCTTACCTGTGTACACAACAAGGTAACTAATAAATGTTCTATTCAGCATTAAAAGGTTCCTTGATTTTTGTCGCCCCGCTTGGGTTGGTTCTCCCCTCCTGACCTTATCTGGCATACAGTTGACCCATACTGTGGCGTGTTGACTGAAATGAAATAGAACGAGGGGTTACATAAGGTAACCTAGTTCTATGAATAAGGTCAACAGGCCACACGGTCACTCGGGGAGTACTTTTCGCTACTCGGCAAAAGAGAATGGGTGGTGGCTCACGCCCGTATTTATAGCCGGGGTAGCAAGCGGGGCGTGGCTTATTTGATATACCATCTCCTGACAGCTCATCCTTAGCTAGGCTGACCCATACTGTGGTGTGTTGACCTTATTCATAGATCTAGGTTACCTCATGTAACCCCTCGTTTTCCTTGTGGTATTTTAAAGATTTGAAGTAGTTTTATGATCAATAAACAAATATGTTTTCATGGATTTTGTCGAACCAAACGACTGTAGATTGTCTTGTTTCTATAGCACAATACAAGCAAAGTGTGGTCACGGTAACTTCATTTTGTAAGTGAAGACAGATTTGTGTAGATGTGCACGCTGACTTATAGAGAATGAAAGTTGTGATCGACATCTTAACAGTTCTGACGGAGTTATAATAACAGACAGGGAGGGTTCAGCCAATAAAAATACTGATAAGATGTGTGTGAGGACATAAGACACAGCAGCCGGTGACTAAAATCAAACATTCACCTAAATGAGACGGATCCAGCCAATAACAGTCAGAGTTCCTCCCCCGGACCTTTGCTGAGGTACTGTCACTTTAAACGTCTCCAGCATTTACACACACACACACTGGAAACATTCCCAGACTCTGCGCTTCACTCGGGATTTGCTTGTTTCCAGAAATAATCTCTCTGATCTCTCTTCAGATCGAGCGGACAGGATCTGTTTGTTGAAGGTCATCATCATGAGTAAAGAAGCGCGGCCGTCCTGGGACAGTCCCATGCAGTTTGTCCTGGCGTGTGTGTCTTATGCAGTCGGTCTTGGGAACGTCTGGCGTTTTCCATACCTCTGTCAAATGCACGGGGGAGGTACAGTCCTTCTTCTCTAAATGCTTTACAACTTTTTCTTTTAAAACTCTTCTAGAATTCAACAAACAATAAAAGCTTTACATCTAGTCTGAGCAGAGACGCAAATAAACACATCAGCATTTAACAGCGGATCAGGGATCACATCTTTCATGTTTGTGCAGTGATGGTGCGAAGTAAATCAAACTGTGTTTGTGTGTTTTGACGTGTGTGAGGATCATACTGATTCATATGAGCTGTGGAACTTACAGTGATCTACTTTTGTTTTGGCTGGTGAAAATGTTTGTTTTCAGATCAAAGTAACAAACGCACTAAAATGAACAAGTTTGATTTCTGTGTAAAAGAGAAAAACATCATGTCAGGATTTGCTTTAATATTTTTGTCGTTATAAAACAGTGATGTGTAAGACTTAAGACTTCAGAACCAAATCAGTTTTCTTTAAATTCATTTCTGACTGAAGACTCAGAACGTCTGCGGTGATGCGAAATATCTCAGATTAAATTGTTGACAGTTTTTTGGCCGAGACAAACGAAGGAACTATAAATGATTTATTCCAGGACTAGCTTAACTTGTGCATTTATTTGATCATGAAATCCTTTTTCAACACCATACATTACAGTATATGTACACAGAATGATCTATAGCTTCATTAATGATTAATCACTGTCATTAAATGACATCTTCTCCCCTGAAAAAAGTAAAGTAAGGGCTAGACTTTGCTCTTGAAGTGTAACATTTGATCCCAGTTACTTGTGATTCTCTTTCCTACTGTCGAACAATACTGAATTGTGTTAGAAATGTCTTCGTTTTGGTAGAATTCATTTGAAATGATACTTTTTAAAGAGTGTAACGTTGCTTTGGGTCATATATCATTGAAGTGATCTTGTTCTTTTCTCTGGGATGTTTTGTCACACATGGGTTCAAGTAATGTATTTGTTACATAATGTTATTGTATCACGTTTTTTTGAGCTTTTGTTTTTTGTTGAGCTCTTATTTTGGTAGACTGTAATCTGGATTGTGTTTATTGGGTTGAACCCGATGACGTCACACGACCTGTCTGTGATGAAATCTGGTGCGGTTATGCATTCAGTGCATCTTTCACCAGACTGGCATACGTAACAAATGACAAATGTTTCATTTACTTTTGAAGAAACAAAGCGATCAAAGTACAGATGTGGGACATTCTACCAGAAACCCACATTATCTGTCCTTGAACTATTACAGTGAATAATCATCCAAAAAATTTCTAAAACTGACTGTTGTTCTGTAATGGAATTTGTCATTCATTAGGTTATATTTTATCTTTGTTAAAATCACAAATCTGGTCCTTTCATATTTTTGTTATGCTAAACAAATTTGTTTAGAAGAAAAAGACTCCATCAATATTAAGTTTAAGTTGTTATCATTCATATCGGTAAATAAAAAACGTGAAATAAACAAATACATACTATTTTACTGTTACGTGTTATTGGTCAGTCCTGTCACGTTTACATAAAACGCAACATAAAATGTGCGCAATACACCTTAGGTTTGACTCGGAGGAAATTATATCATTAGACTGAGGTGAAGCTGACATTGATCAAGAGTTGAATTGTGTGGTTTTAAGATTGTTTTTGTACACCCTCGTCCCAGTCCTTACCCGAGTACAAGCAGTGTTTGCGCAGCAAAGCCTTCAATGTTTGGTGGAACCCTTCCAACGCGCTCTGATTATGGTGATGATGTGCACTCCAAACCCTGTGGGAGATTTTCAAAGTTTTCAACATTTGATTAAAAATATTCGGTAGGATGTTCGTGCCTTGGTCTGTTTGTACGACCCGAGGCATCCCGAACAGAGAAAAAAATGTCACTGAAAGTGTAAGTCACGGTAAATGTAAGTTTCTGGTATGTCCCATGTAACAGAGAGAATGACACATTCTGAGCTGTTCACAGAGCTCTTCCTTTAGTTCCTAGAAAACGATGGAATTGATGTATACAGTGTATTTTCTACATTCAACCTGAAACAAACCCAACCCAAAGAAACTCTGACAGTTATCAGAAATAATCTTTTGAAACTACAATAATGGTTTTTAAATCCGGTTGTTCATAAATGTATTGATTGACAGGAACCCAAGAGGGTCTAATAGCCTGTAATATGACATTCAGTAAATCACTAATGCGTGACACTAATGCCATATCTGAGAGAGAGAATGTTGGTAAGGTCACAGGGTAAATGTCATTGTGGTGTTTTTCCAGGTGGATTTCTGATTCCCTATCTGTTGATGTTGGTTCTGGAGGGAATTCCTCTGTTCTGTATGGAGCTGGCCATCGGTCAGAGGATGCGTTTGGGCAGTATCGGGGCGTGGACGGCCATCAGCCCGTATCTGGGTGGACTGGGTGAGCGTCCAGCGGCTCTTTACCACACAGCACAAGACATGTGTGAGGTTTATGTTATTCTCTGCCCATTGCAGGCATCGCCAGCGTTGTGACCTCAGTGTACTTGTGTCTTTACTACAACATCATCAATGCCTGGAGCTTCTGGTATCTCTTCCATTCATTTCAGGTGAGTTGAGATGAAAGTGTTCAGTGTATTTGATGTATTTCGATGTTGATGTTGTGTGTTTGTGTGGTGCAGCCAGTGTTGCCGTGGTCCGAGTGTCCGGTGAACAGTAACAGGAGTGGATATGTGGAGGAGTGTGAAGTGGCTTCACCCACACAGTATTTCTTCTATCGTGAGACACTGAACATCTCCTCGTCTATAGATGAGAATGGAGGTGTTCATATGGGACTGGTGTTGTGTCTTGTGCTGGCGTGGGTCATCGTGTTCCTCTTCATCGTGCGTGGGGTCAAATCAACAGGAAAGGTAAAATCAAAGCTTTGGTTCAACACGGACTCTCTGTGTTTTCTGTTTAAAAGGAATACATCTGATCTGTTTGCTTATACAGTTACAGTGTAGTTCGTACTGTACAGGAAAGTGTTGTAGATTTGTGTCACCTGTCAACAAAACCATCAAGTCTTATAAGAAAATGATGATTCAGCTGTAAAAGGAACTGAAGGTATTTGATCAAAACTTGAACTTTATGGTTCTTTTTTATTCTTTTATTTTGCTTGAAATGTATTTGTTTGTAAATGTCATCTGCCCTCAACTCCACGCTGAAAAATAGAGTGGAATAGAAATCATCAGATAAACTCTACTGGATGTACTGGTTATAATGGGGGTTGTATTGGTTTTAATGGAAACTATAATGGGGTCTGTGGGCCTGTACTGGTAATGTGTGATGTTGAAGGATGGGAACTCTTACAAGGTACAGGATGAGACCCAAAACACCCCACATAAAGACATTTTATACTGGTTGTAATGGTAAACAGACTGTAATGGTTTCCAGTGCAAATACCATCAGCTATTTAGTTTTTTTTAAGATGGGTTATTTTCTCAGTGTGTTAAAAAATGTGAAAAAAACCCAACAATTTTTTGTTTCTGGAGGTTGTGTATTTTACAGCTACGTTTCCATACCTGGTTCTCATCATTTATTTGATTCGTGGCTTCACTCTTCACGGGGCCTGGAACGGAGTCAAGTACATGTTCACACCTAAAGTATGTTTGTGTGTAAAGATCAAATGATTTTCTGGTTATTTCTGTTTCTGTATTGATGAGTGTGTGTGTGTGTGTGTGTTTATAGCTGGAGCAGTTAGCAAATCCTCAGACGTGGATCAACGCTGCCACTCAGATCTTCTTCTCTCTGGGTTTGGGTTTCGGCTCTCTGATCGCGTTTGCCAGCTACAATCATCAGAACAATGACTTTGAGAAGCAGGCGGTCGCCGTGTCTCTCATCAACAGCAGCACATCAGTGTTTGCCTGTATGGTGACCTTCGCCATCTACGGGTTTAAAGCCACGCTCAACTATGAGAGCTGTTTGGAAAGGTGAGAGACATAAGGTGGTGTCACAAGAAACATAACGCTTGTCAAATCTGAATGCTTGATTTCACTAGCACGTTTCTGTTGATCTTGTAACAACAAACAACGGAAGAATCCAGAGGTGAAATCATCTGGATTTGAGTCAATGTGATGAGAAATGTTTGAGTCGGTATTGAGATCTTCAACTTTTGATCGCAGACGAGACGAATCTGAGCTCAGTTTGACACATTGACATCTCTTCTCAAACTTCTGAAACATTTGTCAGATTTTTGACTTCACGTGTGCTGATGATGTCTTGTGTTGTTTATTCAGGATGAGGCTGTTATTGCTCAACACATTCGGTCTGTCTGAGAGTGACGTCTCTATTGATAACGTGACCGTATGGATCTCTCACCTGAATCACACAAATCCAGAGATGTTTGCCTCCATCGCTTCAAAAATAGAAGACTGTAGTCTGGAGGCAGAATTGGACACGGTACTGTTTGATTTATATCACTGACTTGTACCCCATCAAGACATGAAATATGATTTGACATGCTGCCACAGACACTAACAAAACCTTTTTAAAGACGTCTTTACCCTTTCGAAAAAGAAGTTTATTTCAATGTGCTATAAGTATACTTTGACAAATAAGTACACTCTCAGTCTAGTTTTCATGTACTTCTTGGAAATCTAGGTACTGTACAGGTACATACTGAAGTGTGTTTGCTGTATACTTGTACTCAATCAATTGATGGAGATAATCTCTATAAAATTAACTCTATTTTTCTCTTTTGATTGAGTCATCCATTAAATACTTTGGTAGCGCTTTACATGAAGGTACGTGTTATAAAGCATTTATAAATGTGTCCATTAATGATTAATAAGTCAGCAATGTGAAGCAGTTATAACTGCATGAATAAAAAGAAGGATTCTAACAAAACAGTGAGCCATTTAAACTCACATGTTATAAACGCTTAATAAATGTATTTATTCATTATTTATTTGACTCGACAGCAGATTCATTATTATCGTGAAGTTGTTTGCAATATATGTTGTTTTTCTTATACCTGCTCACTGTTTGGCAGATATTTGGTTAGAATTCCCCTTTTTATTCATGCGGTTATAACTGCTTTATAATGCATTTTTAAATGACTTATTATTCATTAATGACACATTTATAAATGCTTCATAAGGCTGCCATCATGTAAAGTGTTACCAATACTTACAAAATACATTGATACACGTGTCTTATAAACTCAGATGTGAGTGAAGTTCTCTCCGCGTGTGTGTTTGCAGGCGGTGGAGGGAACAGGTTTGGCTTTTATCGTGTACAGCGAGGCCATTAAGAACATGCCGTTGTCTCAGATCTGGTCTGTTCTTTACTTCGTCATGCTGTTGTTGTTGGGCATGGGGAGCATGCTGGGTAACATCACGGCCATCATCACCCCGCTGGGAGACCTTAAGATCCTCTCACGCACATTCAGCACCGAGACCATCAACAGTGAGATATACTCTGAAATGATTTCTTTCTACAATCAAAAGTCATTTCAAGCAATTATACATTCAAAATAAAGTATCTTTAAAACTATACTTGAACTGAAGTATACCAATAAAACACACTTAAGTATTGGATCAGAGGTGACGTGATGTCGTTGTGTTGCAGGTCTGGTTTGTCTTGTGTGTCTTCTTCTGGGTTTGGGTTTCACCACCCGTTCAGGCAGTTACTGGTTCACCATATTTAATGACTACGGAGCCACGTTGTCTCTGCTCTTCATCGTTCTCTTCGAGGTGGTCAGCGTCTGCTACATCTACGGACTGAAAAGGTGAAACTGGGCTTTAGAAAGCGAGTAAACTACACATCACGTCAGCCTACCTCTACTGGATGTACTTCACGAATCACACTTCACATCACACACAACACTAAAAACACTACAACAGAAACAAGTGAATTTCCTCTAAAACACCAGCGAGTTTGACAAGATACACAGATGCAGCCTTTGACCTTAACAACAACACATTTAAGAAGCTTGTTCTCTTTTCCTTTGAGTTTTTCAGTTCTCCTTTTTCCTTGTCATTGTTGACCTCTCCTAACTATTTACAATAATGCAGCGGGTTGTGTCTCATTATTTTCATCAGAGATTGCAGGTATGGTCTCTGGATTTTAGCATGTATTTATTGCAGGTCAGACTAATGTTTTTAACCGATAATCTTCACAAAATCCTCATTATACAGTTAAAGTGTTTCTCGTGATGTTTGTGAGTGTGTTACTGAGCTGAAATATCTTCAATTCTTACTCAAACCTATAATAACTGACAAACATTAGAGAATTTAACAGGAAAATGTTTTATTCATATGAGCATTATATTATGATAATTAAATATTTTTCTTGTGACTTTTTTGTAATATTCTTAATCAACTTAAATGTCATTTAGATGTTTTAATTTAAAATTTTAGTAAATTCATTTTTTATATTTAAATGTTATGTTTAATAACTTTAACATTTATTTAATGGTGAAAGAACTATTGCCTTCCACTAATGCTTGATTTATTTTAAATTGCTATTTAGTACATTCTGTGCTCGATGAGTTAAATGTATTTAAGATTGTAGACGTTCATCTGGTGTTATTCACACAGGTTTGAGAAAGATATTGAAGACATGTTGGGTCATCGGCCTAACTGGTACTGGCGAGTGATGTGGGCAGTGGTGAGTCCGGTTCTTCTCATCACCCTCTTAATCTTTTACATCATCAACTACATTCAGGGCGGAACTCCAACCTATCAGGCCTGGGATAAAGATCTAGTAAGTTCCACTGTTTTGAAAAGTCAGCTGGATGAGAACTTGAGTCAATTGAAAGCCAACGTTTGTTTTGTAGGGCCGATCAGTGGTGAAGGAATATCCACCGTACGGTCAGGCTGTCATAGCTCTGCTTCTGGTGTCGTCTTTAAGCTGCGTCCCTCTGGTGGCTCTTTATGAGTTCTGTAAGAGGAAACACAGAGGACAACCCATACGTCAGCGTCCGGCCGTCAGCACCATCAGCACCATCTCATCTGGACTTTAGATCAACAACACATCACAATATAGATTTATTTTATATATATACAGTAGATATATATATATTGTTGTTTTTGTTCAGTAGGTGTTACGTACATTTATAAACATATACATTTTTTTAATATGTACATTTATCAACAGATTTTTATAAACAGATTTTCTATATATAAATGTATAGCAATTTATTAGAAAGTCGAATTATCAGAGCAGCAAAGCAGATTTGTTTATATGTAACAATAGTCATTTAAATGTTTAAGATTGATTGTAAAACACAAATATTTGAGCAAGTGAACAATCCAAAGGGGTTCTATTTTCTTAACGCAGGTTGCCAAATAATACATAAATATAAAACAAAATTCAAATGTGCAAAATATGAATGTACATAGCAGTGTAAATAACTTTACGTTGATTCATTTATTATCGTTTGTAGTAATTGAATGTGTACTTGTAGTGATTTCATCACAGCTGCTTTGTTTACATCATAACAGTGAATGTATTATCATTCACGAGACAAAATGTTCTTGCCATTAGTGGATTTTTTACTTCCTTGTTGGAGTAATAACAGTTCTCTGTTTTGGAAAAATAAAAATGAACAATAAAAATTGTTCTCTGGAAGTGATTCACTTTTAAACATCAAAATGTGGTTCATTTGCAGATATCGAACACGTCTCGGTTCGGCTGATCATTTCATAAATGAGTTTAATCATAACAAACCGCCAAAGGTCCTAAATGCCAATATTTATAAACGCTCTAAATGGCATTTATACATAAAGATTATTTAAGAAAACATCTTAGTACAACTAAATATATATATTTTTTCAAACAAATGTATATTACTTCAATTCTGTGTGTAACGCAGAAATGTAAGACCGGACACAATTTAATCAATAGAAATAAAGGCCTGAACAGTGAAAAGTTAGAAAAATACAAAACGAAAGACATTTTTTTGCATGTGCTGAAATTTTAGTCTTTTATTGTCTTTACAAATAATTTAGCATAGATTTGATGAAACGTGCATTATATACAGTATTGTGCTGCCTAATATCACATGTTCATATCTATTGTCTGGTCATCAAGTTCAGAGATAAAATTCTCTTAATTGAACTCTTAATGCTTCACAACACTTTATTTGTTCTCAGGCTTAAGATAATCTAATGTGGCATGTTAATCCCTCTGTGTTCTTCATTCCCTTCAAAAACAAGCATGTTATGAAACTGAAGTCAGGAATGTCACTGCTGTGAAATGTTCTTGAACCTTCATCTTATAAACACGTTCCTGTTGATGTGGACCGAGACGAGACACGTGTCTGAAACTCCAAGACAGATACAAATCAAGGATTCATTTAAACGAACCATTTAGAACAAAAGAACATCACAAAAGTGAAAAAATGGATGATGATTTTGGATCACTGATAAAAAGATAATGAATGACTTTTATTAATGAGATAAGCATTTGAACTGTACAACAGACATTCATTAAAGGACAAGACAAACTTTCTCTGAAACTGTAGAAATGAATAACCCTTCAAACCAGCATGAAGACGAGTAAATGAAGAAAAAGATTTCGTTCTTTGCAATGATGGATGTTGTGAAGAATATAGAATCGTTCTGCAGTGACCACACCTCAAACAGACCGACACAGTATCACCATAACAGGTTTAATAGCAATAAACACTTTACTTTCTGACACGAGCAGGTGCTGGACATCATCTGCTCAGATCAACTCAAGGCAACATTCACATGAAGTCAGAGACAATAAGTGTATGAAACCGGGAATAACCGAGTGAGATGAAACGCATGATGTGGCACGTGGTGAAGTGACGGACTGTTCCTCTACATGCAGTAAGCTCCCTGGTCTCCATCCGCACACACACTTTCTCCTTTGGAAAGCGAGACTTTGGTCCCATAACAAGTTAAGACTCATAAATCAATCTGGATTAAACAGTTAAGAAGAATCAGTTCATTTCCTCGAGGCGTTTAACATTCACAGCAAAACCCTGCAGCATGAGTCCTTTCATTAATAAAGCAATCCGTCGGGTTCATGTCTTTCTGACGGTAAATACGGTTCTGTTGTCAACAGTTAATTCTTCATTCACTTCCAAACACTCTCGTGAAAAGTTTAGGATAAGAAAGGCAAATAATTCAAGACATTCCCTTACAAGATTCAGCAAACAACTGAATTTCAGGATGTTTAGCGGAACCCAAGACAGTTCATAAAAGCAGGCGATGTACAGAAGAGCAACAGAACATCAGCACGTTTGTGAGAAGAAACAAGCAGCGATGAAGCGACGCCATCGGAACGTGTTGACCACAAGATCTGGGGCCGAAAAAACCTCATGGAAACCGTCCGGATGAGTTTAGAGTCCGCACATGAAATGCATGATGGTCTTAAGGTGCTCGAGTGAAGCTTCTCATTGGCTGCTGGCGCTGCGGGACTCTGTGATGCAGAGAGGAGCTGGTCCTCTATGAAACGTCAACCGTGTGGAGAGCAGCAGGCGTCCGTCTCGCCCCGGCCCCGCCCCGCCCGTCCCTCGCCCTTCACCTCTCCTCCTCGTTTACCGTCAGTACAGACTCCATGGCCGATGAAGCTGAGAGTGAGACAGCAGTGAGGATGAGGAGGATGATGAAGACTCCGAGGGTCCGAGCTGCTTCCCACACACACACATTCAGTCCATCTTCTCTTTCTGCACTAGTTTGGGAGCGTCAACAAAGTCCCGTCCGTTGAAGAGAATGACGCCACCCGTGACGATGCTCGCAGTGCCCCAGAACAGCACGTAGGCCAAAGTCTCCGTCCACGTGTCACCTGCAGGACGGCGAAATTCCCAGAATGAGCGACACCGTCATTCACGTGATGAAGAAAGTTATCTTAGTTATCTTACCGGCCATGAGCAGACAGATGATGCACATCGAGAACGCCACGACCATAATGATGGGCAGCTGCAGGCACAGAGAAAGAGTTCAGCACGCATTCTCAATATTCATGTATCTGCACTTTACAAAATAATTGAAGATGCATCGAAATATTTATCAACTGATACCCAAAGCCCACATTGATAAACTATTTACTATAAACGCTGCAATATTTCATGAGAAAATAAGAATTGTCTTTTTTTATTTCACTGGGACTTTAACATTTTCAATATACAGAGCACAAATTCATAGGATTTTCTTGTCCTTTTTTGATTGACAGGATATGTCTGCCCTGATCATCAGCTGTTTTTAAACTATCTGCCGACAGTGAAAAATTGCTTTTAGTGACTGATACCGACTATTGTTTATCTCTAAACATATCATGTTAATCATCATAAATATAAAAAATATATCAATACATGTTATTTGTGTGACTGTTAACTGTTGATTTTTCAACAAATGTTTGGCATATGAATACAGAATTCAGGTCATGTGTTGTCACAGGTGTGTGAATATTTCTCTAGAGCAGTGGTTCTCAAACTTTTTCATTGTAAGCCCCCCTTTGTGTAAAGTGCATCACTTTGCGGCCCCCCAAATAAAAACATATAATCTTAAATTTAGAATTTTAATTAATCCAAAAACAAATTCTGTAATACAATACTGGACATCAATACTTGTGGTTGGTGGTCTTATTTTTGTCATGTTTGACTGCATGTACAGTAAATTTCTATATTTCATATAATGCCACAATATAGGTGGCCTCCTGGATTCATCTTGGGGCCGTCAGTTTAAGAAGCACTGCTGTAGAGTTTACAGACCATAAAAACATCCTCCAGCTGAACTCAAACCTGATTCAGTGTCTCTTACCGTGAGGAACTTCCAGTCTTTGGGTTCATGTAGAGGTGTGTTCATATCTGCTTCTTCCACGGCGTAATTCCCAAGGAACAGATCGATGGAGTCCTGGAGAAACAGCAAAATCAAACACTGGGTATGCGTGTGTGTGCAGGTTTGGTCCAGATTATTCTCACCAATATAGTGAAAGATGTTCAATGGCGATTAGAGCTGGACAAAGACTCGCCTGAAACATGTAGGAGCATCTTAAAACTGCTCCAGATGATGCGAGTCTTTAAATCAAATGATTTCTCTGAGGGTTTGGGACCTCGCTAACACAGTGAAACAAACGTGTGTGTGTGTGTGTGTGTGTGTGTTTGTCTCCCTCCCGAGTCTCAATGACATCAGCCCACCTGTCTGAATCCATCAGAGAAGTTGTTCTTGTAGTATCTGATCATCGAGTTCCAGCCATCCATTAACAAACCCCAATGAGTTCTCTTCCCTGTCCTGAGACCAGAGAGAGAGAGAGAACATGACAAACCCTCCCAACAGCCAAAGAACACAAATGAGACAAAAGCCATGATCACAGCAAAGAAGAGACAAACAGAGCTGTCCTGCTCACCGTGTGAAGTCCGTCTTCAGTGCTCCTGTGCCCGCGTACTGTTTAGCACACGCATTAGCATTGTCTGCCCACGCTGCAGGAGAAGAGAGATGAGAACACACGGCAAATACAGGAGTTTATGAACGGAATCATCAGACCTCCTTCTGCTGAGTCTAAAACACCTTTAACCACAACACCATTAAAACATCATCGTGATGACCACACATAGTCAGTGTCAGCCTGCACCGGAAACAATGAGCAGATGAGATATGCACGCTATGACATCAGAATTCACATCTGTCCAAAAGTAAAAAGTACACAACACATGACGGTCAGTTATCAGACTGTGAATGAGGGCGGATGAAGCGGTTGCTTACCACTCTTGTACATTTTCTCAAAATCTGCCTGTTCTTCAATCTGCTGGCCAACATGAAGAACTCCCATCCGCTACAGACACACAACACACACCCTCAGTTTTCACTATACACTGCTGCACATACACACACACACAATCCACCGTGTGTCACAACGCGATTCAATATTAAAGACCAATAACCAAAAGAAATGCACAGAGACACGTGTGCCGCACGCACCACTAACTGCGACTGCAGAGACCTGCGGGCCAGAAGACTCTGAATGACGTTGGTACGATCCAGACAGTCCATGCAGTTGCTTCTGAACGTCCCGTCCTGTTGCACCTGGACTGTTCCATCAGCATCCACCAGAAAGTAGCTGTTTCAAACACACATGTAATGCAGAGAAGAATTTCCAAACACGCATCATCCAAACGCACATCATACCCGAACTCATCCTGCATCTCAGCCACCGTGTCCACCAGGATCTGCAGGCGATGCCACCTCATGCGACTACACTCCTTATGGAAGTCAAACGCTATATACCTGCGGGAGAAGACCAGAGGGTGTGAGACCGGCAGCGCGTGTTCACGTCTGTCGTGTGGAGGTCTCATCATCTCACCTGATCATACCGTTACCCAGACCGTTCACCATCTTTGCGAAGGCCAGCTCCAGAGGTTTCTCGGAGCCCTTCTGATTGATCTGGAGATTGAACACAGGGAGAAATCCTCGAAAAAAAGATCTTCACACAGCAGCGAGAGCTTCGTGTGGCCACAGTAAACACACACATACCAGGTTGAGAATGACTTGTTTGCCGTATGTTATGATCTGCGAGTCGAAGTGTCTCTGGAATCCGTCCAGCTGTGAGAGAACATGTTACACATCACTTATAAGCACGACTGTCCGGAGATAAAGAAATCATGTTGAAACGGAACACAGCTCACTTGATTGACGTTTTTGCTGATCTGTGGGCGGGGCTTGTATTTGAGGTTGGGTCTCTGCGACCAGTAGAACGGTATAGACCCTCGAGTCTGTGGAAGAGAACAGATGGATCATTCGTTTGTTCGTTCGTGGAGATCAGAACTAGTGTCATGTGAATGTCACAAGCACAATCTGACAGACAGGCTCTCGGTTCAAAGGGCATGTTTAGAGCAAAGGTGTGGAGCGGTTAAACAAGAGAACCTACGAGAAGTGATTGAAAGCTCAGCGCAGCCTTTAGAAAGAGACATTTCATGAACTCGCCTGTATGAATGAAGCTTTAGCTCCGTTATACTGCACAATCTGTTCCGTCTCCACAAAATTGGCCGCATGACCTTCAGAATCAATACCTGCAACAGAAAGATTGTGTAGTAGCCTATGAAGTGAGCGCTGCAGAAATGAGACGGTCTGAGAGAGAAACCAAACTGGCAGTCTCATAAAAACTGACTCAAAGCAAATCTTCATCTATACAAGTGTGTCTCTACAGGCGGATCGTCTGGTTCCAGGGAGCAGATTTCACGAGCGTTACCTCGTACGTAGTATCGGACGCCCGCGCGGAAGCAGCTCCGTCTGGATATGATGCACCAATCAAAGACTTTGCCGTTGATGCAGCAGGACCTCATGGTGATATCTGTCAGCTCTTATTAAGGACGGTCACATGTCAAGAAGGGGAAACAACTCACATGTGGAAAATTAAGTGTCAAAATGCACACAAAAAAATAGGTATGGTTTGGTTGATGCATGTTTATGGTAAGAAAAGAATCTGTGACAGCTGATGAAAGGATACAGCCGTGAATAACAGGAAAGACAAACTTGTGCAGCTGTAAGAAAACACAGTGAAAGATAGTTACACCTCATCTGCATGCAGCTTTCTGCTTTCATTTTACAGCTGGAAGATATATGGAATATCATTTTAATGCTATTTTTATCATCACTAGGGTTGGGGGGTGTCTACCAAACTGCCATCAGATGATGTCTACAGTGAAACAGTGTGATGGATGATGACATCGCCCTGCAGCGTTATAAAGTGAAGCACGAGCGGCGCAGACACGTCTTTATACAGCGCGAGCTGGGCAGTTATTAATTCAGGCGTGTGTCATCTGTTCAGCGTGAGCTCCACAGTTATAAAGTGAAGTTTGATTGTATTGTTAATCTGATGTTATATTCAATAAAAGAGTTATAAAGTGAGGCGCGTGTTCTTTATACAATCCTGCGCAGACACAGCAAACTCTTTATCCAGCGTGAGCTCCACGGTTATAAAGTCAGGCTAGTCTACAGTGTACAGTTGTGTACAGTGGGACGTTTTATGCCCCCTAAGGCTGGAATACACTACACGACTTATAAAATCGGATCACATAATACAGTTTGGTAGGTGCATTAAACAGAGCTGCGTGTTTGTGTGAAGTCGTTTGTCCCCGTGCTTGTGTGTCTGTCTGTGACATAAATCAATGGCGCACCTCTATATTACATAGTTTTAGTCTATTTTGCGAGTTTTCCGGCTGCATTGAGTCCATACACCCAGATGCAGACCTGCGGACGCAGAATCCTGTTATTTAAATACGACATCTGGCTGTTCTGAGTGAATGAGCTGCACAGTTAACACGCTACACACGTGACACTCGTGGATGTGTCTGCGTCTGCACTGTCTTTATAGGATATAAACACATGAACTTCAGTTTCAGTTTACTATGGTAAATAGCTACTACACTATTTTGTGTGGACAAATATACCGGTTAAGTAAAAAAAGAAAAACACAGAACTTAGAACAACTAAATCTAATTTTGATAAACTAAAAAGGACATGGCCCTTATTTATCCATTTGTGTGTAACATTAATGTCACTTGTCAAGTTACCTGCCTATTCAAAATATTTTTTGTAATGATGCCAACTGACGTTTTGTACTTGTGCTACAAACCTCTGTAGCACCAGTGCTATGTGCAAAAAACGTTAGCGTACAGCCCTGCTAGCAAGACTGCAACAAGTCCAGACTGAAAATCTGAGCAATAGTCTTGTAGTGTAGACTCGCTCCAGCCTTGTTCCTATTCGTCTACAACGCGCAGCACAGAGCAGCGAGAGTCACGTAAGGAAAAGATTTGCTGGAATCACGATGCCGGCTCAACATCATCATGTCTGTCAGCCATCGTCTATCAGCCCAACCCTAATCATCACTGTGCTAGTTCTTCATTGTGTGTAACGGTTTCATTTCATTACAACCTACAGTTGCAATCATAACTTATGTAAATATATAATTCAATCATACATAAATGAACTGTTATCTTGATCACCCACCCGTAGTTCAAACACAAGGATGCAGTTTGTTTGTTTGTGGTTTATTTACCTCTGGCTGAGCTGTAAATTCTCTCAGCAGATGACCGTTCCACACAAACCTCTGATCTGCCTGCAGACAAAACAAAGAAAGATTTGCTTTTAGTCGTACCTCAACACGAAGCTTTAAAGAACACGTCTCTCTCTCTCTCTCTCTCGCTCACCCGCTCCAGTAAGCTCATCTCCTGAAACTCTGGGCTGGTGTTGGACAGACGCTGCAGTGTGTGCGTCAGGTCGTAGTCTGTGGTGAAGTAGAAACCGTCTGTATTCAAGACGTTGTTGATCATGGACAGAAACGCCTTGTTGTCCTGCATCTGGAAGAGAAGCGTAACAAAAGCAAAACGTGTGTCACACGGGCGAGAGCTGTGGTCTGAATTTCATTACAGAAATAAACCTCTCAATAATAATGCAGGACGTGCTGTGCTCAAACGTTCACTTCTAACCTGGTTATCAGTGAGATGTAAAACCGTCTTCTTGTATGAGATGATGTCAAAGTCAACAGCTTTCCAGACCGCACGACCCAGCAGATCTCCCACTTTCTTCTTCTTTGTGATGACGATGAGATACACGCCTGAGTACAATGAGATACACCAGATATCATACATCCCTTTTGATATTTCTCTTTGTTTTGACAGTGCTGAACTCAATACTGTCACAAAGCTTACGTTGGACTGTCCTGTTGGACAAACAATGACTACATTTACATGGACATCAATAATGCGATTATTTACATGAATCAGAATGAGGACTTAATCGCAGTAACATGTTTACGTGACATGAGAACACCTCTTTGCTCCCGTTTACATGGAAGTTTTACTAGTCTGACTATTTGCTGTAATACACAGCACAAGCGATGATCTCAGACACAGTAGGTGTGTGTTACTGACTATAGTTTGCGTCAAATGCAAAACCCTGTTATGTGGACGTATTTTATGGTCATTTGAAAACCTTGATGAATTTAGAAATATGATGGAAAATTGGTGATGTACGCTGTCATCGCGTTCAATGTTTCTGCATGAAGATAAGGAGCAGAGACTGCTGACAGCAAGTTGTGTTGATGGTAAAACTTCAGACTGTCATGCTCACCATGAATTTGCGCTTAAGGTGCGTGACAGAAGCACATGCTCACCTTGATCCGAGCAGCATAAATGCGATTAAGGTGTTTACATGCCTTCATAATGCGATAAAAACCAACATATGTTACTCCAATTTAGCTTACTGCGATTATGAGCTCAATCACATTCTCTAAATGGAATGATTGCGTGCGTGTACACGAGGTGAAGTGTAATCGCAGTATTGCCAAAATCGCATCATGAGGGTGCATGTAAACGTAGTCAGTTATTGATCAAAAAGAAGCCAATTCTTCAATTTTGAAATGAGAGTTCAGACCTGCCACCAGTCGTATAGTTCCCATGATGCCACAGATCGGCCGAGTGATGGCTGACGGAGGGACATCCTTCCTCACTGAAACAACCAACAGAGTTTATACATATATAAAACAACACATGCTCGAGGAGCAAACCTAACGAAAATCCTTCTGAGATCAGTTTTTAACTGCGTTCTCGTTGTATTACAGAACACCTTCAAGTGTTTCGTTCGCATCCTAATTTGGCTTGAAATGTTGAAATGACGTTTAACAAAGAATCACTCATGAGCCCCACGGATCCTGTGACACTTCATCCCTGTCCTGAGGTGCACTGAACACATGTTGAATTCACTGAGCTCTGTCATACCCGTCAGGGTCATTTCCGTGGACACCCTGTCAATGGCCAGAACATCTGCGACTCCCTCATCACAGGCTTCGATGTAGAACTTCTCCGGGGTTGTGTGTCTGTGAACAGAGAGGGCAAGTTCATGTATATGCTGCTTTTTTCAACAGGGCACATTGTATGTATTTCTATTACCTCCAGTACAAACTACACCTGATGTCTATATGTATTTTGTATATTACTGTGAAACTCATGGCCCATTTATTCTGTATTATTGTGTGTGGTATATTTACTGAGTCAAACTGTGGCCAGGATCTGCACACTAGATGTTCCCTCTTTGTAAACGTGTGGCCAATACTGTGAATAAGTTGTGAACTTCCACGGCTGTCAATCGTGTTTAAATCTCTTTACAAGTCTCTTAATGGTCGCATTTGAACACGTATTTCCTTGCTCTGTGGTCTTGGTGTTCAAAACAAAGTTCGTTTTCTCTATCGTGTCCATTAGGAATATGTTTGCACTGCAGATATACCTGTAGATCTACACTTGATGAATGGGAGTCTTCTCATTAGAGTAAGTTATGCTAGCTCTTAAGTGAACACAAGTTACTACATGGAGAATATGACACACCACAAACACATCACGACGCGAGCGCGCGTTAACATTTCTGCTGTCTAGCTAGGCAGCTCACTAGGGTTTGAAACACCGCCACAGTGACGGGCGAATGTGTGTAGTTGACTGTCGCTCCTGAGGTGATTTAAAGAGCTCAAACGACCAAAGACCAGCAGTAATGAATCTAATGACGCGTCTGTACTCGATGGACATTTATACTCACAGACTGAAGCTGTTGTAGGTGGTCGCCATGTTTCTATTCGCTCTCGCCTGACCTTCGTGACGTGTCAGTGCGGCAGCGGGAAGCGCGCGACGGCCAGCGATTCTACTTTGACGTCGACCGGATATGACCTGTAATAAAAGTCCCTGTAAAACGTTTTTTAATCTAAAACTAAACGGAAATTGCGATCCAAGGTGCACGTCGATAAATGTTTATAATCCATGTACATAGTTATATATGAAGAGTTTTGTTGCAAAATGGAATAACTCCGTTTTTAAACATTTTCAAAAATCATGTTTATTTTACTGTGCATTTCAATTACTATCAATCCAAGTGCAGTTGGTTTGTTTTGATTTAAGCCATAATAATTAAAAACATACAGCTAAGTAACATAATAAAAATCATTATTTTTTATAACATTTAAAAACGGGAGTTATCTCATTTTGGAACCAAAGTCTTCATATATAATCCAAAAACTGGAATACGAGTAGAGTTCAAATTAGCATAAATCAAAAACCCGTTGAAACAAACAGAACTTTTTTTGGTATTCGATACATTTTCAATTCCCCCCAAACTTCCAGTTGGTAAAAATGTTTGATTGTTACAACACATACAAAGCCTTGATATTTATAAGTCTGCCTCACTCACATTCTGTCATCGTTTATTCTCCCTCATGTGATTGTAAATCTGTATGCAAGTCTTTCTTCAGTGGAACACTACAGAAGATATTTTGAGAAATGTCTCTGGGGTTTTGTGTTCAAGCAACGGAAGTCAATGGAGTTCAGTGTTGTTTGTTTATCAGCATTCTTCAAAATATCTTTTGTGTATATATATATTCTATAATATCTATATTTTAATTTGGGCAACTGTCTCTTTAGTATTTAAATTAAATAGGTAATTAAGAGGCTGCAAGTCATTTTTCATATTTCTTTTAAACGCGCTACAAAAATAAAAAAAAACTTTCTAAGATCTGCAAATTCCAATCGTACATAAAAGTTATTACGAATAATAATACAAAATCAAAACAAACAATCCGCACATGACATCAAAAAAACTGTCAATTATAATTAGTAAAAACAGAGGTGTACTTTGTTTTATTGCACACTTTAATACAAAGTCACAACAAACAACGTAGAAACGTCCTGAGAAAAACATTTTTTTTGTATAACACCTTCAGATAATAAATATGCAGTCTTTTTTAAAACGTAAGTGAATATCACTAGAGAAGAGTGAAGCATCATGGGAGCAGAGGTCATCTGGTGCTGCCCGCCGGCTGCCAGCCTCGGTGCTTCATACTGGTGTTGGGCTGACGCCGCAGCAGATCATCACCATTATCAATGTCTTTGGGTTTATCATAAATGGTTGATATATGAAATTCTTTTTTGGCTTTCTTAAGTGGAAGGAAGGAGTTGAGCTTCTCTCCATGGTACCTACAAAGACATAAAATAGAAAAAAAATGTACAGGTCTATCAACTCATGTGGAGTAGATTGAGTGAAAGTGATGTGAGGCCAAGTATGGTGTTCCATACTCAGAGTTCGTGCTCTGCATTTAACTCATCCAAGTGCACACACAGCAGTGAGTAACACACACACCGTGAACACACACACACACATGACAACAACACACACCGTGAACACACACTGAAACACACATACCGTGAACACACACCCAGAGCAGTAAGTAACACACACACCGTGAACACACAAACAGCAGTGAATAACACACACACCGTGAACACACACACACAGCAGTGAGTAACACACACACCGTGAACACACACACCCAGAGCAGTGAGTAACACACACACCGTGACACACACACACACAGCAGTGAGCAACACACACACCGTGAACACACACCCAGAGCAGTGAGTAACACACACACCGTGAACACACACACACACACAGCAGTGAGCAGCCATTCCTGCGGCGCCCAGGGAGCAGTTGGGGGATCGGTGCCTTGCTCAAGGGTCTCAAGTCCGAGTCTCTAACCATTAGGCCACGACTGCCTGAGCCGGCGGAGTATAAAGTGGACACTCACCCGAAGCCTCTCTTACAGTTCGGATGTTGTCCTTCGCTCTCTAAAGCCTCAAAGATCCCAGGCTGGCTGTTCCCGAGCCCCTCGCCATCCTTCCATCCCTGTTTCTCCATCACACGCCGACCTACTCCCTAAAACACACACACACACACAGTTTTAAACGCATGACAACAGAAGCACATTTTGATGAAGATATTCTACTCTTCAACAGCTCAAGAGCAGTGGAATAAATCATGCAAACCTTTGTAAACCGCTCAAAGCTTCCGATTTTCTGTTGCCGTCCAGGAAGCCCGTCCAGCCCCTCCCGCTGCCTCCGCTCAGAGCGCATGCGGACGTAATCTCTGGCATCCATGTCACCTCCATCTGAGAGAACACACAAGAGATAAGTACAGTAAATCACCAAATACAGCTTGTGTATTTGATATTATTTAGGCGTGTTTTATCAGCTGTGTTCTGTAACAAACAACTTTTTTATGTCATATCATTTACTACCATAATTTGAATCATCACTACAAATCTCATTGTCCACTGTAACTGTCAAATCTTATTTGTGTTCAGATTTGAGAAAAGTTAGCAAAATGGCACTGCTGAAACTAATGGAGGCTTAGAAGACTATGACATGTCAAGGTGATCAAAACATGAGAGAGAGTTTTCTTAATATAGACAGATGATGTCGCTCTGTACATAAACAACATGATTTTACCTTGGTCATAATAAACGCTCATGTCCACGTCCCAATCATCTGTTGTCTGCTCGTCAAAATCTGTCCACAATCACAATCACACGCAATACGGGTTAATACAGAGAATTAATAACACGTCAATGAGCATGAAGACATTCTTCATCTATTCTCTCCTTGAATCTGAATTTGGAAAAAACATTGTACATATCTGCTTCACTTCATCTTAAGTTGAGTTGAGATGATATTGACAGTTCCATTTATCATCCATGTTTCTTCCTCTTTTAAACTCGGTCTGATTTTTTACCATACCTCCTTCCTCCTCCTGCCAGAACTGAGCGTCTGTGTAGAAGACGAGTCCAGATCCTCCCTTCTCCCACTTCAGCTCAATCTTCTCCTCAAACAATCTCTCTTTCGTGCGCTCCTGGCTGGTGACGTCCTCGTGAAGAGCCTCGTGTCTCTCCCACTCCTCACAGCGGTCGTCGTCCTGAGAATAACACAAACTGTCACTACGACTGAACTTCATATCATTGTTATTACAGTTTTGATTTTAGTTCTATTCATATTTTACATTAGATTTGTATGTTCATTTTAGTTAGGTCCGGTTTCACAGACGAGTTTAAGACTAGTCCCAGACTAAACTTAATGTTTGACCTGTCTTAACTGAATATAACTTGCCCACAAATATCTTAAAATATCTCTGTGCCATTGTTTTGTCTCAAGATGAAATGTTTTCTTCTTAGGCATTTTTATAAAAGCGAAAATAAATATCTTAATTCAACTAAGGCATAGTCCTGTCTTCAGATCAGATGTGTCTGTGAAACCGGGCCTTCAAGTTTTTGCAATTTTGGTGTATGCTTTTGTCATTTTATAATTTTCTTAGCTTTTCTATGTTTGATAAATAAGATGAATTCATTTTTAGTTTTAGTTTATTTTTGAGGCAAGATTTCAATTTTTCATTTAGTTTACGTTTTACCAATAATTGTAAGGTCAATATTTGAGGTACTAAAATAACCTTTCTTCATATGCAACAATCTGTTGATTTCCTCCATGTCAAAACAGAAGCATAGGCCGTGAAGTTAAGACGAAACTCACATCATCAGGCCCGACAGCTCCTCCTCCTCACCATCCGCCTGCTGTGACTCTTGATTGACAGGTGGAAGAGAGCCGCGATGAGCAGTTCTGCGGGGGTCAACACCCCTAGGCCCCGAGATTTCCACCCCATCCGCTGTGAACACGCTCTCCTCCGTAGAGGTCACGACGGCGGTGTTGTAATATTGGTATGGCACGTTGCCGTAGCGGCGATTGGAGCCCGTCTTCGGGAAGACGAGCCCGAGTTTGCGAATGAGGCGCGGCGGGAGGCGGCAGGACTGGATGAGCGCGAGGAAGATGCAGACCGGAGTCCCGACGTTCCCAGCGGGCATGAGAGACGGTGGATTGAGCTCCGGGAGGCCCTTGAGGTCCTGTGCGGTGAACTGCTGTGACTGGGCGATGTGACGTCTCGACTCAGCCTTCGTCTTGTAAGGGAATGAACTTGGCTCTGTTAACAGAGAATAAAGCCGGTTTCCGTCACAAACTCGATTGGGAACCATGAACACATGTGTGTTTTTGTCCCACCCAACACATCACCAGTTAATACCATTGCAGCTTCAATTAAAACCAATGAAATTCCAATTATAACCATTAAAGCAGAATTTCTACGACTGTGTCTATGACAAAGTCACTGACAGGGCTTTTATTCTACCAGAGTAACGTTAACTAAAGAACGACCACGGAACCGATCCGAACAGTGTCGTTTTTCTAGTGTTCTCACCTGTCTGATCTGAAACTCCGACTCTCCTGATCAGACACCTTTTGCTCAGCCAGTTACCGCCAGAGTCGATCCACTGGTTACCGGAATACATCTTCACGAATCTGTCCGATGCCTCTGAACGAACCGACACCACACAACAACACGAGCCCTCGTCTTTGCCGCCGGAAGCATCAGTCCTCTCACTGGCAACAGCGTCTGTCGTCTTAAGTCCCGCCGCCTGGACTCGAACCTCCGGGCGGTGTCGGTAATGGAAGCAATGGAAGCCTTTGCTCTCTATAAACTGACTAAAGTAGTTCCGCAAATCCGCGGATCGTAGCCCGACAGAAATGTTGTTTACAACGAAATACACCGCGGACTCCGACTCCGCCATGTTTGTGTGCGAAGCCGGATAGACAATGACGCTCAACGCCACAACATTTCAAAATAAAAGTCATAGGGCTTGCGGTTTTTTTTAATGCAAGACAGTGAATAAAAACAAAATAAGGTTTCCTTTGTAAACATTTAAATGTGATTTCGAAGTCATTCACTGTAAAAATAGCCACTGTCCCCAATTAAATACATTTTGATACCATATTTATGTGACCTGGTATTTACACTTACAAGAGCAAAAAACATGTACTTTGTTGTTTTTGTATTATTTCTGACCATCAAAGCATTTTCCTTAACTTAAGATGGTCAAACATGTTTTAAAGTAAGTTACAATATGAACTCTTTCACACAAAAGTGCAAAAACAACTCTTGGAGAAACACGAATGTCGTAAAAAATCTACCTTTTAATAAAATATATTTTCAAAATCATTTCTGTCGTCATGAAAAAAAACAATAAAGACTACAGACCTGTTTAAACTATGTATAATGTCTATCCACAGATAAACTGATATTGCTCACACTGACCAGAATAAAGGAATGCATAGAAAATGTGTGACTATTGCTTCCTTTAAGAAATGATTGAAATTTTTGGTTTCTATTTATATTTCAAGCATTTAAAGGTTGTAGACCTCCGATGTTTTTAATGGTAGAAAAAACAGTTTAACCTAAATCGAAAAATGTCTCTTATTTCTCGTTCTCCCTTTTCCCTTCCTGTTTCTCATGCAATAATAGAGGTGGATGGAGATAACTCTTCATGCACTCTATTCAAACTCTTCTGAAGCCATGCAACGGCTTTGTGTTAGCCTGATATTAAAGTCATTCCCCTCTTAAATATAATTCACAATATTGGTTCCCTTAAAGCATCCCAATAATTCTGCAGAGATATTTCATCTGTGATTGTGGTCCACAGGACAGTAAACATGATGTTCACATCTCTTCTGAATCCAGCGTGACGTTGAGTCTGAAGCTCACGGGGATGTGATCGGTCAAACCGGCCAACTGTGTCACGTATGTAAACTCTTCCACGTCCTGAACGACAACAAAGAGAAAAGCTTTTCAGTAGGAACCTCTCATAGAAAGTTTCTATCTAACAAAGCTGTCGTGACATTATGTTTTAAACCAAAGAGAAAGAGAGAAACGAGACGCACTGTGGTAGAGTGACTGGAGACAGAAGTCTCTCGATACAGAAGGTAATCGATCCGACGGCCCACCCAGGGTTGACCAGTCTCAGGGTAATCCAGAGGAACACCTCTGAGGGGAACCGGTGGAGATATAAAATGTCTGCGCTGTTCTTCATTTTCCAGAGTTCTACAAACGAGACCAAAATCTGTTTCAGTTTCACCTGCTTCTTCAAAACACGTGGAATCGAGGCAGACTTGACATCTTACCTCTGCAGGTTCTCCAGGGTCGCCACGTCCTCATGATAGAGCGTGGGCTGTTCCAACAGCGTGCCTGCACATAAAACCACATCAGCTGACAAACAGAAACACAACGCACGTGTTGTTGTTTTCAGCGCATTCGAATATCATGTTAAACATGCAAATAAAGTGTAACTGCACCTATGACCCAGGGTTTCTCTTGACCCGCTCCAGCTCTACACGGATCTCTGTATTCTTCAAACACTCCGTGTGATTGTTCCAGCCTGTCATCTTAAAAAACACAACATACGCTCTTAGATCTTTTCTTCTTGTTCGATATCTTCTTCAGTATTTTTGTGTTTACTCTAAAATGATTTTAAAAGATGATCTTTTTCAATGAGAGAAACAGCCGCTGTTGATGCAAAATGTTTCAAAAGGTGTTGAAAGCAGTCAACTATAAAAAGACTTCAATTCAATGCAAGAAGTATATACTGTAAAATTCTGCTTAAAATAATCAAAGGGTTTTTCTTAAGTAAAGCAAAGACATATTTGGAATCCTTTTCATTTTAACAATACATAGATTCACACTTTTAGTTGTATTTGCAATAACATTCACTGATCCAAACTAGTTGAATGAGCAATAACAGTGTTTAAATGTTCACGAAAACGAATATCGTGAATGTTGTTTGAAAACATACCAGGGGAGCAGTTGTCAAAGTTGAAGTCCCCACAAAGTACATCAAACATCACCATTTCATTGTCTTGTTTGGTCATCGTTTGGAACTCATGAATCCATTTGGTCGACATGTTGAGCTGCTCGAAGCGTATCTCTCCATCCCCTGAATCAACGTTTGGAGACGTGGAGCATAAATGTACAGCTTTACATGGCTTTAACCGTTCCTAATAACTCGAAAATCTAAAGGTTTAGCATATAAACGGTCCATTTGACACAATATAAGGGTTTACTATTTCTTTAAACAGCACAAGTAAATAAGATGACTTGCCTTCAGGTGCGTGCAGGTGAGTGCAGTTGATATACCCGACCATTCTCTTCTCACCCTTCTGTAACCCGATGTCCACCTTATAAAAGAACCACTTGTTTTAGCCACAATATTCACTGATTTGATCCTTCGGATAATAACACAAACAAATTCATGTGATTTAAATACATTTACAATTGTATACGGCTGCACAATATTGAAGTAAAATTCAATATGTATAGTGTTTAATATAAGTCTATAAAATGAACTGAAATTTGATTTAAATCAGGGATGTATCCATTCACTGTGAGCCGGCTGAGAATATGTGACGATTCAAGCCGGTTGAGGTGTTACTTGAATCGCAATACGTGTTTTGAACAGCAGGGGCGCTGTATTGACTTTGATTTTTGTATTAAATCATTTTTTTATTCGATTTGGAATTTGCTTTAAAATCGCAGTTTAGCTTTGTTATTTGACATAAAATATATATTCTTTTTTTTTTTAAGAAATGTGCAGCATTTGAGAAATAATAAAAGGGCAGTTGTTCATTTCTAATTTGTCTCAACTCCTTTTGTAATAATAAACTGTACCGTGAGATAGTGAATCGTTACATACCTAATTAAATATACTTTATACTGATATAACAAAAACACGTTTCATATTCTTTTTTTGGAAAAGAGAGCATCATTACAATGTCTAAAACCAATCTGACAATATAACGGCAAACGGTTGCGATAAAAGTTAGTTACGTATTTCAATATGCACATTTGTAATATATTGTGTGGAAAAAAGAATGATAATGTGTGTCCAAATGAAATCAAGGTCAATATAAAACAATGATTTAACACCTTAACACACAGCAGGCCTTTAGCGGCGAGAGCGTCTTCTCCACAGCCGTTGGGAAAGCAGCGAAACTGAGCCTCCGTCACCGGATAGCGACTGGCCAGGAACAAACCGCTGTTAAAAAACTTAAAAGACGAACAAGTTCCTAAAGGATAGCAAGCGTACACGCCGACATCGTAGATCACGTGACCATAGAGCGGTCCAAGAGCCCGCATGAGCTTCTGAGCAGCCCTCTTATCAAACACCTCCTGAAGGCAAACGACATCCACGGAGGAGGGAAACAGAGAGGAGACGTCACTGTCCTTCAACAGCGTCCGTAACGCTCGAGGAGGATGAACGTGCTGGTTGCAGTTGGGTATGGAAGGCTGCGGATGCTGCTTTAGGCCTCCGGGGTCATCAGATGATGTCACAGACGCCACGTCTCCGTCGGGTTCCACCCCCTCCGTCTGACCCGCGGAGACAGACTCCAGGGCTCCGTACGAGCTCGCGGCAGCCTGAGGGAGCAGACTGTTGGAGGGGGTGAGCGTGCTACAGCTGCTGGGAGAATCCACAAAGATACGGATATGAGGACGCGTCACGCCCTGGACGATAATGTGCCCGATGACCGCCGCGCGCCGCTGAGTTTGTCCGAGGTTGTTGAAGCGCGCTATGCCGTCGGGCAGCAGGCACAGATTGGCCGTCACAAATCCAAAGCTGAGTTTACCCGTCTCTTCCCACCTGGCATTGCGGTTCTCCATGGCAACGGTTGGCACGTGCTCGCGGTACGAGAAAGGCCTGCGTGCTGCCTGGAGCGGCGCCCATAGCACGAAGCCCAGGAGAGCGAACGGTGTGGAGATGACGAACAGGACGAGGTAGAGGACGGAGCCGAAGACGACTTTAAAGTGGGTGGAGGTAGCATTCGGCCTCGTGCCGCAGCCGTTCGCTCCAGACTGGTGCTGATGCAGCCGGCGATGAGACGGTCCAGAAACCAGAAACATGGAAAGATCAGACCCCATCCTACAGCGTGCAGACCCTCCACGAATGCATTGGGGAAAGGGGACTCTCTCAGAGACATGACACGAGCCGTCTTCTCATCTCATATCTCCAGCAGATCCACATGAAACCTGCAGCGGACAAACATCAAATCAAAACCTGTCAGCACACGAAATGGCTTTCTTTTATGTGATGTTGGTACATTTTTGACCAGTTTCACACTCGTCGTTCACTGAGAGTATACATCACAGTGTCCCTACAATCAAAAATACGCTTTCAGAACTAGTCATTGAGTTGCACTACAAACAAAAAACATGACAACGTAAACTAGTACTTGTGTGCTCCAAGTGTCCTACTATCACATTTAAAGTATACTTAAAAGTTTTATAACCTAAAAAGTGAGCCAGTCTAGTGTCAAGTAGAGCTGAAATAGAACACTTACAAATATACTACTAGTACATAGGGCTGGGCGATATATATCGTGATTATTACGCGTATTATATAGCGTATATACATGTTGAAATCAATTCTGTGTTATATGCACAACTCTTACGTGAATTACGGCTGTGTGATCAAATGGAAGTCCTGCTCGATCTAAAATCACGACGAGATTGAGTCGTTTATGACGAGCATTTGAAAAAGCAACACTCGTCAATCATCATCACTATAAATATACTTTATTATCAAGAAAATACCTGAAAAGGTTTGAAGAACAGCGATAGAATATGACCACAGGCATTTCCTGGAACTAATCGTTCTTCTTCTGTTTCCCATATTCAGAGTTTCTGCACAAGAGCGCCCTCTGGCTTTCAGATGTGGCGGCATTTAACCGTAAGTCATTGAGAAACTGAGAGCTCAAGATATATCACCCAACTCTACTACTACATTCATTAATATTACCCAGATAGCACAAGTACGTCTGTATGATGTCTGCTAAAGATCTGATAACCGTCTTCTAGATGTCTATATGACGTGTTGCAGATGACTTGCAGATTTAATGTTGTGTGCTATGAGGGAACATTTAAATCCTAAACATCTTACAGGCGGCTTCAAGATGTTTATAGGACATCTGACACGTTTCAGAGACGTAATGCAGATGAGCAAACAATCAAAAAATAGGTCTTGCAGATGTAAATGCAGACATCAATAGACATCTCCCAGAGGTATGTGTGCTATCAGGGTAGTATACCTACTGTTTAAGGTATAGTGAAGAATATGCATGAGCTTTAACTAAGCACACTTAATAAAATACAACGGAAGTTTACTTATTTTCTGAAAGGGCAGCTGCGGAACAAACACACACGAGTGTCATGACAACATCAATGCAAATCTGACACAGAATTCATTTACATCTGACAAAACCCTGTTCCAGTTCTCCACACACTGCTGTGTCCCTCTGATGTTGATCCAGTTTCTACTTCTGTGAAAAGCTTCCTTACGTGTCTGAAGCCGGTTTAACAGGAGAAACATGTCTGTCATTTCCTTTCACATAGACATCTACCCATACTTCAAACAGACCATTCCTTCATCACACCTGTTTGGCTTCTTTCTTCTGCAGAACATATTTTGAAGAACGTTGAACAACCCAACTGACTTCCATTGTATATACACAAAACCACCGAGACATTTCTCAAAATATCCTCTTTCGTCTTCCACTAAAGAAAGACTTAGGGAAGAGTAAACGATGTTCTGGGTGAACTGTCTCTTTAAGAATCAAAGTCTTTGATGTTTTCTCAACGCAGATGTAGAGATCAGAGTCATTCACAGACAGATGATGGGAGCAGACGGAAAGATTGATGCAGACCTCACCATCTGCACAGTTTCCCCACACACACACACACACACACACACACACACACAGCAGGTCCGATCACTTCATTTCATGCACGAGCACAGAACGAACACACGTTGTCAGTAACGCATTTATCTGTTTTGAAATGTTACCGGTAGAAACACTGACCGGATACACAACATGAATTCCACACGTGTGCTGACGTCATCAATGCATCCGCGGCACATCGATGACGATTTTAATTATTGCAGTTATTATAAATATTCACCTCCGATGTACAAAACAGCAGTTTTCCGTCTGACTAAACCCTGCGCGATCCCGTTCATCTACAGCCACGTGTCACCGGTTAGCAGCAGGGCGTATAGTGATGAACTTTACCTGTGTGTGTGTGTGTGTGTCAGCTCTTACCTGTTTAAATGATGACGTGTGTGATGTGATCGCAGTGTTTGCTCTGAACATGTGCAGATGTCATTTGTCTTCTGTATCGTGGCTCGTCCACGCGTTTATTGGTTCAGTGAAAACCGCGCATTGTGTTGTTTTTTCCTCAGTTACTGCTCGTGTCCCTCCAGCGGTTGCACGAGCACGCGTACAGTATATTAATGGGTCATGCGCGCTCCCGCTCACTGTAAGCCCATCGCGTCATGATCTGAGACTTCCTGGTTGCTTGGGGTTAAACATCACATAATCTGCTACATTTGACAAGAAAGAGGTTTATTCTCGCGTGCTGTTTTTAAACTAAAAGTAAATAGTCTATTAATCTTTTAATGTACTTATAAGAAAAACGTCGTTGTAAGACACTTGTGTTCTCAAGGTTTTCTAGGCCTATACTTAAAAGTTCACTTTAAGAAGTGGGTCAATTTAGTCTCACAATATTGTTTTAAATAAATAGTAATATACTAGTACTTACTGCAAAAAGTATGCTTGAATCAAGTTTCTCTCACTTTACTGATTCTCTGGCCTACGTTGTACTAAGTACAATAAAAAGTAAAATATCTGCTGAAACTAAAACAAAAAGAGCATCGTTCTATAAATTATTTCCGGGTTCAAGTGGGAATTCCCGAGAGCAGGTGAAGGCAGCACATCTCATTCAGCTCATAGTTTCTCAACCTATTTTCATCACACAACACATTTCACTCTTGTCTTTGAGAAAAATCTTTAATCCCAAACTATGCTTTTATGTAATAAAACACCATAAAGAAATAATAATGTATATAAACAACATATCAAGTATCTGTAATATAGAATGTGCTACAAAAATAATAAAAAGGCTCATGATTATACAAAATCAAATCACAACCATTAAAAATGCTCAATTATAATTCGATTAACAATCATCTTTGCACAACCGTAGCTAATAAGAAAAACCCTAAGAAACAAAAGAAAAGCCTGCAGGTCAAAAAATATCAGAAACAGTTCTTTATAATTCAAGAATAATTCATGCAAATGAGCAACGAGAGAATTCAGATTAAAACACTTAAAAGTTAAAGATGAAGTGTGAACACTAATGTGTATTGTAATGCAATGTACGTCACTTTGGATAAAAGCATCTGCCACATACATTGATGTAAATGAAGTGTGTAGTAAAACATCTACAGTAGAGGCCTAAGTGATGTTCAATATGAAACATAGACGTCCTCACCCTTTCTTCAAATATATTACTGTATGTGTGTTGTGTAGTTGTGTTAACTGTGAGTATAAACTGAAGCTCAGCTTAGAGAAGAAGTTAAGAAGGTTTGGCAAAACAGAACACACGAGTCAAGAATCAGGAGAATGACCGCTGCAGTCAAAAACAAGAGAAAATCAACAAATATTATTCATAATTAAACTACTGACATTTTAAAAAGTAAAGAAAAAAAAGGAATTTTATGCCTTTTTTGTATTTTCCAATGAAACCCAGGTTTCCCAATACACTGTCATGTTTCGGCTTATTTTCAAATGAGTCCCTCATATTATAATGCTTAAATTGAACCAAAGGAATCATTCAAAAGCAAATATTGCACAAATAATCATTCTGAACGTTTCCTTTGGCCACTACAGTATACGCAGGGACTGACCGTTGACACGAACCCATTAAACTCACAAAAATAAAAACAATGACTGGGGTTTTATCTGGACAAGCCTCAGCTCCTATGATGCTATTTTAACCGCGAACTCTTCCCGCAATACGCAGAATGTATAAAAAGATGTAGATGATGTCCAGATAGAGGCTGAGTGTTGCGAAGATGTATTCCTCAGGATTCAGAGACACTTTCTTATTCCCAAGAAGCAGCTGTGTGTCTACAGCCAAGAACTGAAATGAAAGCGGGACGTTAATTCACTGACGTTCTATTAAACTTCTCTTCAAATCAAAAACACCGCGTTGAGACTCACGCAGGTGAAGAGCAGAGCGCCCAGAGCCGAGTAGATCAGGTCCATAATCCTGCTGTAAAGGAAGATGCAGAGGATACCAAAGAAGAAGAACACGGTGGTGCACACGCAGAGCACGCCGTAACAGGAAGTGAAGTCAAACCGGGTCTGTGATTGGATGAGACGGGATATTTGTTAAAAATCTCATAACTTAAAGTAAAACTTCAGAGGAGCACAAAAGAAGATACTTTGAGAAACGTGTTTATACAGTGGAAGTCAATGGGGTTCAGTGACGTTCTGCAGGAGTCACAGATTTTATTCAAACAGGCAACACTGACCTGAAGAGAGAAGACCATCACTGTACAGCAAACCAACCCTGTGATGCTGACAGCCATGATGACAATGTCTGTATCGAAGAAGCTGGATATCACTCCGATCATGTAGCTCATGGCCAGAGTCAAAACGCTCTGAAGTAAAGGAAATCGTTAGAAGAGGACGCTCCGCTCCGACTCCATGAATAAAATGTGTCGCGAGCGTTTCATCAGACTCACCAAAGCGATGAGATTCCACGGATGCTTTCTGCGAAACTGACTGCAGCACGCGAGGATTAAGTACGGCACCAGGAAGACCACATAACCCACCCAGTACGTCCAGTCGTTCATCCGCACGAAGAGTTTGACATGCGGCTCGAACGTGAAGACGGCCACCACGCCACAGGTGACGAACAGCTGCAGACTCAATACTGCAAACACCTGCGGCACAAACACCCGCTGGGTCAAACACACGGCAACATACAGCACACACAACATCTCACATCTGGTTTTTGAGACTTTCTGAGGATGCCGGCGTTCAATGACCTTCGCATTTTTTACATGCAGTCGTGTAAACATCATTTTTCTCTCATTCTACGAGTCAGATCCGCTACATAATATTTGTGTTCTGTGACTGATCACAGTCTCCATTTTTTATCTAAGTGTTGCGTTAGAGACACTGTCACGGGGTCATTTTAAAGCAAGCCATTTGCTGTCTGCGATGACTTACCTTTCGAATAAACAGCCTGCGGACGGTTTTGTCGTCCAGTCCGGAGGCGGCAAATTTCTCTGTGTCATAGTCTGGAGGCGGGTCCATCTGCACGGACTCCATCACTAGAGATTCATTTCACAAACACACCAGTCGTTCATTCACTTGAGATTTGATCATCGCCACACAGCTCAGGGTTTGATTTCTCACCATATGAAGCAGGCGTGTCAGGAGCCGCAGGAGGATACTGTGTTTGTGGATATCCAGGACCGCTCTGGCCATACAGGGGATTCCCAAAAGCAGTAGGTGGAGGATACGGAGGTGCGGAGGTCGGTACCCCAGCATCATAAGCGGGGGGGCAGCACAAACCCTATGGGCGGAGTCTGATCCGTGCGGATGTCATCTGCTGCTGGGTTCTCGAGGCGAGTGTACCCACTTCTGTTCTGTGCCATTTCTCAATTTCCGTTCTGTGAAATATAGAGTCGAAAGGTTTAAATTAGCTGCATTTGTACCTGTATAAAGAGAGATACATGAGACTGTAAGAGTATGAAGGAGTAACATGAATGTAGATTGGATTTGATGAGGATTGTTTGAGTTGATATTGAGATCTTCAATCGCAGCTCATCTCTTCCCAAACTCTAACGACACATTTGTTGTTAGATTTCAGAGCAGGGGCGTCGCTGCACCCCTTATTATAGGTGTAGACCCCTACTTAACATTTGATTTGATTTTTTCTTTCAGAATATTTAATTTATTGGTTCTTGGTGTCAGTTATTTTCTTTCTTTATGTGCCTTGCTTAATAATTGTTAATGTACATTTATCTATGCCATTATAGATGCAAATTATGTTCAAAAGCTGCGCAGTGTGACGCAGGCGTGCAAAGGTGACGACACGCGACTGAGGTAGCTATGAAAACATGAAGAAACTATCGTAAATTAGTCCAAAAGGGACTACAGGTGACAATTATCCAGCGTCGGTTAAATCTGGTTGTCATTCTTTTGTAGACTCGATCAAAAAGAAGCCTATCCTCGGCCACGTGCTTTCAACGCCACTTAACGAAAAGAAAGTGGATTATGCATGAAGTTTCACACTTTGACCACACATAACCTTTTGGAGAATCAAAATCATTTAGTCATCACAAAGCATGTCAATATTTCGTTGATTTCTTCCTCTCTACTGTACAGAATAAAAGCCCGTTTAACAGAACAATAGTCAATAACACACATTCGATACTCTTTGTTGTCAGATTAAATGCCATCTGACAGGTGACATTGTGAGTCTTGTGATATCTGAGCTGTTCACTCACCGGCCGTCCGTAGAAAGTTTCTCAGGAAAGATTTTGTTTGAGATTTAGCTCAGTTTCAGTTTCATGTCTTGCGAGCAGTAAATAAATGTTTTTGTGAACACGCGTCACTTCCGACAGATCACGCGCGAATCAGCGGCACCTGCAGGCCGCACAGTGTCACTGCACCCAAACACTCCGCATAAAAGAAATTATATTTCTTTCAAAAATAGTCTATCTACATCACTGGATAAAAGGATTAATGTTTATTGAAAAGGGGGAAAAAACATTTGAGATTTATATTTCGATGTCACATCCAACAGGTGTCAGTGTTTTCTTATTTTATTCTGTTTCATTTGTGCACCTGAAACTATTCAACAAAAGCACAGATAAACTATAATACAGCTCTTTTCTTTGATTAAATACTTTATCTTCTAAACATAATATCAATTTTTCCTGTTTCAGAGGGAGGTTCACTGAAACACATACAAATCACATAGTGTGATGCTACGAGCACAGACATCTGTGACAACCTTTCTTTGAACCATAAATAAAACACAACTGACACAAACGATAACATTATAAAACACACAATGACTACAGTACCAGAAAATTTGCATTGAAAGAAACAAACCCATGACTCCACACAACAAATTGTGCTTAAACATATTTATAACCTTTTTATTTGAACACTGAAAATGAAAAACCTTTTATTTAAATAAATGTTATGTACAGAGAAAGAATTATGGCAACGGGAGAATAAGACATTTAAGAAAATTACTACTAGAAGGCTAAAATAAAAAGAATGAAAGTTGACAAATATGAAATATTCCCTAATCTGTCAAAGATTCACATTTAGGATCTCCATCAAAAGTCCAAGTATACTAATAGCAGACTTGAACAAACTTCTTTTCTTTAAGGGAACAAGGTTGAATTTCATTTCAAAAGGCACGCCGTGTCATTCTTACTGTTGAGTCATGTGTTTGTATTCTCTGACAGACTCCCCGGTGATCCTGCGTGACTCCTCCTGCGAGTGGGACGGGTCTCTGCTGTCATGCGTCTGTGTCGTGGACTCAAACCCTCGTCCGGCCGTCACCTGGAGTGTGAACAGCAGTCACCTGCCCGACACCTACAACGTTTCTTATTCATATTCCAACTTCATACTGACGTCGACTCTCAGAGGGATGTCTGACCCCGGGCTGCCCGTGGAATGTTACGTCATCAACTCTCTGGGCAACGACTCCCGGCTCCTGTTTGAGTCTCCGAACGGTCAACAGAAATCTATCCATGTTTCTTTAACACTTTTCCATTGACAGACGTGATGTACTCATCCTCCTGGTGTTGTGTGACAGGTGGTGTGTTATGGACTCTGATAGCGTCAGCGGCATGTGTTGTGTTTCTTCTCCTGTGTCTCCTGATGTTCTTCTGCTGTTTCAGGACAAACAGAGCGTAAGCTTCTTCTCACTCATGCTTTGACTGTTAAAAGTGTCAATAACGTCTGAGTTTTGTTCTCACGTCACAGGACATACAGACCTCCTGCCATCCATCCGGAGAATCTGGCCATCTATCGGGAGCGCGCGCCGCTCTACGTCAACTGCAGTGAGGTCACCAACATCTACACCAACGGCAGTTATCAGCTCATCTATCAGAACGACACGCCCTTCTTCATACGGACTAAACAGGTAGAAACACGTTCAGAGTCCCATCAAACCTTACAAACAATGCAGAGTGAATCATTGATGTCAAACTGTTTCAGACACATAAGAGACGAAGACGAGCAGCGAGACGACAGCGAGCACAGAAAGAGATTGTGATGTCAGCAGATTCAGACACGGCCGTCTATGTGGAGGTCATCTGACTTCACATGAACAAATGCACACGTGACAGAATTAAACCTCTGAACACGTCTCATTCGTACCATGATGTCCGTTTCATTTCTCTCTATCAATGTCTCTACAAAGAGTCCAATGTGAGGACAACACTTCTCAAGATGATAATATTATAACTCAGTGGACATGTGCACATGTTACTAAAGTGTTCTACATCAAACTAACACAAACCTTAAAGAAAACCTGTTGATGGTCCTTTCAAATCACATGTTCATATGTCCAGAACGACAACAACAAACTTACTTCACTTCACTACTGACTGAATCCGTCCCATTTAAACCTTTTCAAGAGATGGACGACCGTCAGAAGTCTCTTTCACTTCATCTGAAGACGTCAGTACTTCATGAAGAGAAACTCTATCAAAGACATCATCGTATCAATATCATGAGAGTGATGAGAGACACATGTTTAGAGAGTGTTGTTAAGGTGGAGGATTTATTCATCCTCATAAATCCACAGGCGGGATGATGAGTCCTCATCTGCTTCACCTCCTGTGTTAGCCGCAGTGATGCGTTGCCGCCCTTCCACCACGGCGAGGTACAGGTAGGACTTTGGAAGGGGACGGGGTTAAGGCATGAAAATATCTAAGTTAAAGATAAAAAATTAGGGACGCACGATAAATTATCTGCCATATCGGTCTCAGACAATAATACAATTTAGGCCAAAATCTTATAGCCGATAAATGATTTCCTCTGGTTAAACCACTTCTGATGAATGCTGCTCTTAGTTAAAGGGGTCATTTGACGCGGTTAAAACGAATATTGTTTGCTTTATATGTGTATACACGATTTAAGGTTAAAAAACGCAGTATTTTCCACACACCGTGCATGTTTGTATCTCCTCTTTGCTCCGCCTCTCTGAGACTGAGATATTTTGTTTACGTGTTTGCCAATCCAAAATAAAGGAGTTGTTACATGAACATACACGATTTTGGTTACATGTGGAATAAAGTCTGAGTCTTTCTGTCACTGCAAACCTTCCGTTTCCTCCATAATCCCCTTTGCGATTCATTGCTGTATGGCTTTAGACCTACTTAACTTGCCGTGTGTCGATCTGAGGTCAGTAGTATTGTCAAAGACAGTTTGTGTCGTTTTTTTAAATAAAAGCTACAAATATTAGTTGACTTTAAATAGAGTAATTTTGTATTAGTATGGGTCTATATAGGCTAATATATCTTATCAATGTAATCTAAATGAGGAAAATAATCCCTTTAAATGGTGTTTACAGAAGTCAATAAGGAACAAACAAGTTGGGGGAAACGTTACAGAGTATTTCAAACTGACAATGGAAATGACTTGAAAAAACACCGTTTTTTTGCTGTGAGTGAATGAAAGTCTCGCGGTACAAAGGTGCACAAGCTGAAACAGATTGTGCAGTGTCGTAAATCGTCCAAAACAGAAATATCACATGCGCGATTTCCACTACGTCATTCTGTGCATGCGCAGACAGATCGTGCAGGCATCCCAATCGTGTACCGACACTTGCGTATACATTTAGGCGGTCTTAGTCAAATCGTGTTACGAACTGACGTAGATTTGTGGGGGTGTGGTTACACGAGGCGTTTCAGGCAGGTCTGGGTGAGCATTTGCTTTTAGATAGAATGCATCTTTTGTTTCGACACTTTAATTTTTGGCAATTTTACGTGTCTAATACATCCAGCGAATCACCCCTTTAAAATCCAGTACAGTCTAAAACTATGAAAACAAAGGTATAAAAGTAGAAAAATTAAGGTATAAAACTATGAAAATATTATAAAAGGGAACATGTTTACTAATGCAAACAGGGGCAGACTGGCCATCTGGCATATCGGGCGTTTTCCTTATGTGCCGCTAACGTATAAGGAGCCGAAATGGACGCTTTGGCCGTTCAGACGTACGTATTATAAATGCGAATGCACACAACGCTAATTCAAAAGACATGTGTAGTGGAGTAGGCGGGGCGAGACCGTGGTTCGAGACAGCTGTGCGCACAACCGGTCTCGAATCACGTAGGAGATCGGGAGCACATAAGAGAACGAGCGACCGGACCGTCACGGAGAGAGGACCGGGCCCGAACATATGTTTATGTTTGTGTTGCCGGCAGTCGTCCGTGAGGGGCTGCCGGCTGTTTACTTACTTTGTTATTATTTTATTAAATGTTTAAATATCTGCCGGTTCCCGCCTCCTTCCTTTTAATTAACCTTATTACAGTGGTGCCGAAACCCGGGAGGAAGGAGAGACATGCTGTCGGAGAGTCCTTGCCGCCGAGTGGCCTCGCGGTGCCGGAGAGTTCGGGCAGCGCAGACAGAGGCGTCCGCCAGTGACTGCCCGAAGCGGTGGCTCTGGGGAAACGGAAGTGCACAGTGTGGCCACCGCCAAAGCTTCGGTGCGACGGCGACCTTTGCTGCCGCGCCCCTGGGTCGAGGTGGGGTGGCTTTCGTCCGAGCGGGAGCGGGGGAGTTGCCGCCGTCCGCCAGAGGCCGGAGCCTGCGTCCGTCCGCCCAAGGGGGAGGAGCAGGGGACGGGGATCTCGCCCCGACTCCCCGATAAAGGAGGAGCCACCGCCGGCCGCCAGGGGGCGGACGGTCGAGCCGTCCACCGAAGCCCAGGGCCACCGCAAGGCACCGCGAAGGAGAGTACCCCGGCTGGTTGAGGACCGAGCGGCAGCATGTCGGGGAACCGGACTATTTTTTTCTCTCCTCTCTTTCCGGTCGCTCCGAGGGCTCCCGTCTCCGTTGTCTCGTCGCTACATACCCCCAGGGGAAAGGTACTCCGAGACTGGGAGACCCCCCCGAGGTAGGGGGGGAGCAAGCACAGTCTCGGGGGTACCGTTGAGTAATTGTTAAAGAGCGCCAGCTGTGCGCACAACCGGTCTCGAATCACGTAGGAGATCGGGAGCACATAAGAGAACGAGCGACCGGACCGTCACTGAGAGAGGACCGGGCCCAAACATATGTTAAGTTGATTTATGTTTATGTTTGTGTTGCCGGCAGTCTTCGTGAGGGGCTGCCGGCTGTTTACTTACTTTGTTATTATTTTATTAAATGTTTAAATATCTGCCGGTTCCCTCCTTCCTTCCTTTTAGAATTAGCCACACCAAACAGGGGCTCCCCCCCCCCCCTAGAAATGATGGAGGGGGGATGTTGGCCAAAATATGCAACGGCTGATTTTTCTTGCCAGTCCAGCCCTGAATGCAATCTAATTGAATTTTACATGAATGTATTTGATGAAATCACATCATACCCCATACTTACCCTACACATACATACTATACTTCTCTTTTGTTAGAGCAGAACAGATGTTTTAGTCCCGTTTTATTTTAATTTTTATTTTTTTTTAGGGGCCGTTTTATCCCCTTCCACATTCCACCGAAGAAAGCTCTGACCCTTTTCTCTTCTTCCCCACAACCTCTGCTTCAGACTGAGATGAGGGAGCGGGGTCCTCAGTGATTACATCTGGGAGGTAAGATACGCAGCCCTGCAAATGCTTTCTTTTGGTCTGTAAAAAGAGAGAATGATTTTAGGATACATGGTGTTATTGTAGAATATGAATATAGACGTTGGTGCTGTGGCGGCCCATCAGAGGAGACTTCAATTCTCTCATTATTCATGAATACATGATTGTGTTGTGTTGATCACAGTCTAAGACGGCACTGAACCGTCATTCGTTCTTTCAATTTCTTTCCTTACCTCACCAACAGAAATTCTCCCAGAAGATTCAATCTGGGACCTGCAAGGAGCTTCAGTTCTGCTGTATGTGTGGACATCTGCTACAACTAGAAAACTTTTTAGCTGTCCGTCCTCATTTTCGTCCTCCGATGATGACTCATATACAACTGGAAGAGCCTCTTCCACTGACTCGGGCTCAATCGAGTCGATCCGAGAGCTGCAGATCGCTGTGTCTTTACTGACTCCACACGAAGAAGATGATGTCGGAAGAGTTTCCAGCCGTATGTCATCTGTGAGGTCTTCTCTGTGGTCCTCTTTCTGCCTCTTATCAGCTCGGTGAGACTCTATGGACCGGAAGAACTTGAGTTTCTAAAAACAGAAGGTAAGATAATGGTTTAGAACACATGGTGTTACTGAATTTTTTTCTAATTCCTGTGTCAAATAGAGAAATCGGTGCAGGGTGCCATGTAGTCATTTCTTTTTAGATCTCCTGCCTTACCTCTTTAAAATTAATCAAGAAATGAATGCCGGACGAGTCGACCTGTGGGCCACAGGGATCTTGTGTCGTGCCGCTGATCCCCGTGTCTCCATCTGGTACAGCTACACAACTTTCTAGCTGTCCGTCATCTGTAAGGTCGTCCTCAGTGTCGTCCGACGATGATGAGAAATCAGACACAACTGGAAGAGTTTCCAGCCGTATGTCATCGATGAGGTCATCAACACGGTTCTCGATGTAGTACCTCATCCAGCTCTCTACAGCGAGGTCAGTTTCGGTCAATGAAGACATCTGAGCTTCCGTCTGTTCAAAATAAAAGCAGAATGTGAGAGGATGATAATAAAAGACACATGCTGTTATTCTGGTGTCAGATCTACACATCTGGTGCGATGGCAGGCGACAGAATTCATTTCTAAATGACTGCAGTGTGTTGTTCATTGTGTTTGTGAATTTACATCATTGAAGACATCCTTCAGTGTGTCTGAGGAGTCAGTTGGGCTGGAGGTCTGCGTGTTGTCCATTCCTCCGAAGTTCCTCTGAACTGCGACCCCTTTCCCATCAATCTGATTCAGGAAGTCGCTGCCCAACTCCATCGTCATGAACTCTGGACCGAGGCATCCATCTTCCTGGAGCTGGTGAAACTCCAACTGTAAAAGATAAAAACAGAAATAGAGTATGAGAGAAGGATTTTCCATAAGCACAAGACAATTAAAGTTTATCTTTCAAACACCGGGTCTTATATTTTAAGATTATTTTTCAAGTGCAATATCAAGTGCCAAAATCTCCGGGTTCAGGGGAATTTAAAGACATTTCTATAGGAATAAGGAAAAGAAATGATATAAAAACAGTAGAAATGTTAGATGGAGACATTTATGAATGATTGTCTTGTGTCGGTCTGAAGTCTATGGTGTGATTTGTTCTAATAATGTTCTTGACTTACTACTAAAGGATTTTCATCCGAGATGTCGTCCACATTAACGCTGAAGACCTGGATGTTTTCATCGCCGTCAGCAGAAAACAACTGTTTGACTTCGTCTTCAGACATATTGCTGAACCCATGGATCTCTTTACATCCATTACGATCACCCCGAGCGACCAGGAAAAGCTGAGCTGCCTTCTGTTAAAGACAAAAGAGACTCCATTAAATAAGCACAACTTCAAATAAAAATATTTTTTAAGATTAAAAAAATGCACTGAAACCCGTGTTTCCAATCCAATAATGTAGCTGTAAAGTGCAAATTTTACTGCATGACTGTCGACGGCCTGATCTTCACTGAGGTCCTCGTAGCAATCGTAGAACACCTCAGTTTCGCTCTCTTCAGGGAGGTCGGATTCATCACATGACGACAGCTGATCTACTGCCTATAAAAGATCAAATCAGAATGTAAGAGGATGATATTAAGATAAATGCTGTTATCTTGTGTCAGATCTAGACATAGTGTGCAGTGAGAATCTATTTCTATATGACTTGTGAAAAGATTTTCTTCCTTACATCATAGAAAACCTCCTCCTGTGAATCGGTGTCTGAGCACTCGTTCTTGTGCTAATAATGTTCTTGACTTACTACTAACGGATTTTCCTCCGAGATGTCGTCCAACTGAAGGCTGAAGACCTGGATGTTGTAACAGCCTTCAGCAGCAAGCAACTGTCTGACGTCATCTTCAGAGCCCTTGAACACATTCACCTCAAAACATCCATCACGTCCATACACAGCAATCTGGAAGAGCTGAGCTGCCATCTGTGAGAGAGAAGAGTCTCCAGTAAATGAAGGAGGTTTGGAGGTAATGATTACACTACACTACAATAAACAATATATACAACAGAAATACAATCCCTTATGAAAACGAACCATGCTTTTACTACACAAATATATATATTTGAGATTTAAAAACTGCACTGAAGCCTGTGTTTGCGGTCCAATAATGTAAATATAAAGTGCACATACGACTCCTATTTCTAATCTCTATTCAGTTCAGTATCAAATCAGTTCTTGTTTCACATCATCTTGACAAAAACAGATTTTAGCAGCAGTCACAAGAGAACGACGAAGAAATAAGTTTGAGCAATAAACAAATGAAACATGGTATATGTGATATTATTGCAAAGTGTTCACTTTTAACGAAAAACAAAGAACTAACTGAAGGATATACGTATTACTGCTCATTTTCTGTCAGGACATTATATTCATTTGACTGATTTTCCATCAACATTAAAACATAACACAAAGTTCAAAATACCGATGAAATATCACTACACAACATTTCTTCATATTAATATAATAGATTATTGGGTTATTTGTATGGATTGACATCGTAAATGATCGTTACAATCACAGACATCGGGAGTATTGCACGACGGTTGAATCGACGCTTGTTTACTTGAAAAACGCATTCCGGTTATAAAATGAAATGTTAGTTTGGGGAATATTTCACTGAATAAATGTGTTGTGTTTTGTACTCACTTTGCTAGGATGCGATTCGTTCCGTGTGAAAACTGTTGAGATGCGATGTGGAAAGCTCATGAAGTGCGTTAGATCCAACCGGAGAGCGCGAACAACTGCAGGTGAATGAGTGCGCGCGGCTTATATACTACAGGCTGAGCGCGAGGCGTCTATCCGACTGTTACGTAACAGAGTAAAACTGATCTTATCGCTCACCTCGCCCCTCCCACACACACTCTGCCTTTCTGAATAATGTAAATAAAGTGTTTATCACACTAGACACGTGGAAGCCATTACATTACTTCTTAAATCCGTATTAATATTTTTATTTTATTTTGACAATATCGCACAATATGTTTTATTAAATCTGAATACTTCTGTAAACGCGCGCGACCTGATTCTTGTCAAGTAAATTCGACCAGTTATTTTTTTCATGTTCAGTCAGTCATCAAACTTAATCTGTTCATGTTGGGAATACATGAATGATTTGTGTTGTGTTCAAATAGTGTTGCGCAGATGATTTTCAGTTCCCCGTGTGCTTTGTGTGAGACTGCATTAGGAGACGTTTTCGTATTTAATGTTCATTTAACGTGCAGATTTAGATCTGCTTTGTTATATTTATGAATTTTTTGGTTGCCATTATTCAGAAAAATATTAAAGAATGAACATGTAAGATTTGTGCCACATCTGACCCAAACTAACAGTGACTAACAGTGATCACCAAAATCATTTTTATATATGGTTATACCAGCAGTATGTGTAAACTCTTGTCTCAGTAGAATTTCTAATGTTAAAATATCATTATTGTTGTTATCCATAAATTATCTGTTTTACAAGAAAGGCAGAAGGGAAGAATTGTATTATTTTTCATTTAAATGCCCAATTATAGTTATTTACTTGCAGTCTAAGTTTTAATGGGGTTGGAGGCATTCCATAGTTGTCATTCTGTTAATGACACTAGATGGCGTTCAAGTGTTTGTAATGTATTTAAGTCACGTGATGATGAAGGTCAAATAAACTTTTAACCTGTTCTTGTGCCCATAATATTCTGGGTTCTGTTTTATTTGTTGCCTGCACTGCCATGTGGACAATAAACGGACTGGCATATCCAACTTATTTTCAATACATGGCCAATCTGTTTATTTTATTCAGGACTAGTTGTTCCAGTTTGATATTTTGCCCAATAAATGACCATTTTAAACAAGGTTGAACGAGTTTTTGACAGATTCCTAAAATGATTGTGAAGTTTTCTTTATCAGGTGGTGTAATACATGAGTTAAGCACCATACGTCGATTTTATGTCGTTCCAACAATTATTTTAGTGTGGTGACTGACATTCCTATTCTGCCTTACCTTGTTGAATTTAATTTTTACATTAACCCCTTAAATGTGTAGCCATGTGATATTTTACTTGGGCTACAGAACCTTTTGTATGACAAACAAAATTATATTCTTAACCTTTTATTATTTTAACCAAGTTTTACATTTATAAACCAAAATAACTCTGAAACGCTGTTCGCTCGATGCTGTCCGAAAGCAATCATACGGTTTAATGTTTTACATCGATAATAACTGCAGCGACTCATCCAACAGCACCTGAGGATCGCAAACTCTTATTTTACCCCTACGGGAAAATGCAGGGACTTCCGGCGAAACCTCGCTCTGATAGGACGGCGCCCGGACGTGACGACATGTGTTGTGTATTGAGAGGGAGTTTGGATCCGTGCTCGTGGATCGCGGGAATTAAAAAGGTTCTTCTCGTATAAAACAGTGATCGGAAAACTGCAGCAGCGGGGTTGGACTTCGGTACAGTGCAGTCACTTTTATTCACTTGAGTTTGTGAGCCGTTCAACTTTATTTCCGTGTTTTAATCACATTAACAGAGGAGCTCCATTGTTAGCTCGCAACACAGTTGAAGTGAAGTCTGGTGGTGTTATAATATCTTATATAAATATACACACGAGCTAATGATGGAACAATAGTCACGTGACCATGTGAAATAATACAAGTATAAATAAAGAAACGTATGAATGTGTTCGGTTTTAGGTCTGACACAATGATTTGACTTCTGTCTTGTTACTCATTAGATGTTTCAAATCCATGCACACTAGGTAGGGCTAGAATTATGTAATTTGCATATTCTTTTAAATATTAAGGTGACGGTCATTGTAGGACCTGTTTGAATCATTAATGTAAATATCATATAAATTCAGAACGATGTACCCTTAGCATTTAAATACATGTGACAGAGTTATGCATTTATTCATATTTTGGTAATAATAAATATAAATTTGTATAGCCATGCTCAGCTCTGAAATCGAGAACAAACATAATCAATGAACCCTTCATGAAAGTAATATTATTTTAGTAAACTGTGTGAAATTCTTATAAACTATACTGCTTTTAAACCGTATTATAAAATACCACTCTACTTATTAAAGTGTATCCATTACTATAGTATAGGTTAGTAGTGTATTATGTTATACTTCACTGTTTTGTAACATGTCACCAGTTAACAGTTCGGCCTAAATAAGCGACTTTGACCTTTTTTGTAGACTTGATCTCAAATGATTTTAAACGTGGTGATGCATTCACTGGTGAAACATGCGAGTGCTCTGTTTTCAGGTGTCGGTGTTATGCTGGACTTGGGTTCTTTAAGCTTTATTTGATATTTGAATGGTTGGTGACTAATGGTATGATGCCTGATTTTCAGTCTTCGGGTTGGATGACATCACAGACGTGCGTTTAATTTGAAGAACATGCCTGAAATCAAACTCAAGCATGTTGTGTCCTGCAGCAGTGAGGATCATGTAAGCCGTCTTTTATCATTCTGAGTCAGAATATGTTGTTGTGTCTTTCTAAAACCTTCACAACGAACGTTCAATCATCTACAGACACGAGGAGAATCAGAATAATGGGACAGTGTTTGTGTTGTGCTGATGCTGAATGAATATTTCAATTGTTTTGTCACAGACTCACAAGGCGGACAACCTCTTGAGCTCTGACACTTACAGAAAGTGGAAAGCTGTAAAACCCGGAGAGAAGCAAATTTCAGTGATTCTTCAAGTACGTCTGTTTTATTTCTTCTAGCAATGTTCAGAATAACGTTGATGTAAATAAACTGCTTTTACAACACGAGGCCTTCTGGATTTTCACATTAGACACGCTATCCCCAGAGGATTAAATGAAGATTTTGACATTCGTCCTTTTTTGGGGGGTTTCATTATTTGTAGATTGTTTTGTGCACATGCAGGTATTTTGTATTATTTTTATTAAAATTGTATAGTTTGAATAAGACTTTTGTGTTTTTTTTCATATACATTTAATTCCTTATTTCCTTCCTTGTACACAATTTTTTTCTTGCTTGTCATGTGATCGTTCACCTCCTGGTGGTCTACTTTAAAAAAGGGGGGTCATTAGTGTTGTTGATTTGTCTGATAAAGAGCCTTTGTGCTTGAAACGTCACACGCCATGCTATCGTCTTTTAATCAATCATTTTTTTGGAGCTTTGGTGTGCCGACTTTTGTATATAATCCTTCATTGTTTTTTTTGGTCGAGCACCCATTTGAGGTTGATGTGCGTGCTTTTAGCCTCTTTTTGATATGTGTGCTTGAAATGCCCTAGTCTACTACACTTTCCAGAATGTGCTTTATGACTTAACCGTCCAATAATCATCCAATGTCCCTTTTATTGGACCTTTAAGGGTTTTAACATTTTACAGGAAAATGTATTTAAATTAGTTTTTAATGCTTCAGTTCAACATAGATTGTTTCATATTTTCGACGGCATTTCTTCTGATTGATCGCAGTGTTCTCTGTCTCTCTTGTGTCTCCAGTTTGAAAAGGAAGAGCAGATTCACAGTATAGATCTTGGCAATGAAGGTTCTGCTTTCATTGAAGTCCTCGTCGGACATTCCACGTCAGTCAAAGATCAAGATTTTGAGGTGTGACTAAATTATCTGCTATATTTATATATCCATTTACTGAGTCTGAAGCAATTGATCTGATAATAATGTGTCATTTTCAAAGCCCTTGATGTGTGTGTGTGTCTTTATTTTTGTCTCTTGCAGGTTCTGTTGGTCACGTCGTCGTTCATGTCCCCGACAGAGAGCCGGAATGGCACAAACACAAACAGAGTACGCTTCTTCGGCCCAAGCCAGCTGGTGAAGGCTACGGCACAGGAGAAATGGGACCGAGTGAAAATTGTGTGCACTCAGCCGTACAGCAAGGTAAAACACCGTCCTCACACAAATCACAGCAGCACATCTGAAGGTGGAGTATCTGACTATTTACATTCAGAAAATATATCCTGTCTTATACCTTTACTGCACTTTTGATGAATCATTATAAAATGTCTTTTATTAAAAAATGTTCACGTGCGTGTAAAATTGCTGTGACTGTTAATGGAGGTATTTGAATGATGATTTGTTTTGTTTGTATCTGCAGACAATGGCTTATGGAATCACCTTTATAAAGTTTCACTCGCCGCCGGACGGCAGTGAAGAAGCGGCCACATCTCCAGCTGTAAGTGTGTGTTTCTCTGTGTTAAACCTGCTTCGCTTTGACTTCCTCTCTAACTGTATCTCAAACTTTTGACAGAAACTAACCAAACTGGGTCAGTTCCGGGTCAAAGACGAGTCCCCGTCGTCCGGCTCCAGTATTCAGCCCGGCAGTCTCTTCTTTAACCGAGAGAGCTCCTCTAAACCTCCCACAGGCCTTAAAGGTACAACACCACTCAATCACCTGACTCGCATCACATCACAGTTCATTCAGCAACAATTTGAAAAGCATCCATCCTACATAGTATTCAAAAGTAGAATGTCCCAAATCACTGTAGTATGTTGAAAATAGCATTCCAAAGATTCTCGGATGGTCTACTACTTCCGGTTGAAATTGGAAGTGCAGAACGATGCACACTCTAATGGCTCATATTACCCACAACTCACCGCGAGGAGGCGGAGTTTAGTGACGCTCCACTGCATTAATAAAGGATATAACTGATGCGTCACTAAATGAACAAATGTAAGTATACAGTATAACATTACATACGAACTAATGAATGAATACATACCTTAATTCGAAGAAGAGCTGTATTTTGATGTGTGTGACTGTTAATGGTCACAATGTTGTCTAGGCAACAACGACGACTACCGCTTCCTGTTAGTATGTTCCAGTGCGTGGGTATTGTTTGCTACACATTAAAACGTATATACTTTTCCCTTACAAAAACAGTACATACTTCAAGTTAGAATAAATAGGCGAATTGGGATTCAGCAGCGGCCTAGAATAACAGAAAGCGTAATGCACTGAGCTCATGCCTAATGCTCATCCAGACGTTTATAATAAACTCTCATTTCGCTTACAAATGGAACGTTGAGGATCATGTTCATGATCTTTTCTCTGTGTGACACGTTGTGTTTGTCTGTACCAGCGTCTCCTCAGAACGTCAAGCTGAGTTACGCAGCGGCCGCTCTGAAGACTGAAGGTTCATCTGCTCAGAGTTCCAGCAGCACCGCATCACAGCAGGTATTGGTCCGTCTCAAATCAACCGCAAGTACCTATGACACTGCTCTGTTACGCCCCGTTCACAGCGACAGAGCGACATTCATTTCAATGGTAGCTTAGCGACATCTGGCGTCAAGAGCGACACTGCTCATGTCAGTATAGTTCATGTGATATCTGATGACTTTCGGTGTGTCTTTCTTAGGCTCCTGTAAAGAGAAAGTTTGAGTTCAGTAAAGAGCGTCAGGATGCCCCGGGTCCCCCGTCCAAACGTCCCACTGGCTCATCTGAACCCAGCTCGACGACACCCAAATCTAAAGCAAGAACCAGTCTGAGTCCCAGCAGTAAACGTGAGAGAAACACTGTTCATATACAAAACATTGACTCCAGCGTTCCTCGTTCAACAAAGACGGTTTTAAATGTCAATCGGATGCTGTGGTCATTGACACGATGCAAATATGTGTCATTTCATTTCCAGCTTCTCCAGGCCAGAAGACGGAGGACAAGAAGAAAGAGAGTCCTAAATCCAAGCCAGAACCAAAAGCCAAACCCAAGAGTAAAGGTGCAGAACCGGTGGCTTTGAATCGTATCATGGAGGGGGTGGTGTTTGTTCTGAGCGGCTTTCAGAACCCTCTCCGTGGAGAGCTGAGGGATAAAGCGCTGGCCATGGGAGCTCGATACCGACCCGACTGGACCTCAGACGCCACACATCTCATGTAAGAAAGTTTGAAAACTTCAGGCTCAAAAACACATCAAGCGTCACCTCAGAAGAAATAAAACATCGATTTGAGTTTCCTCTCAATGACTTCCCTGTTAAAACAACAGCATGCTGGTTTGGTGTGTGTTGATGCTGGTGATGTGCTGGTTTAAGATGGTCAAACCAGTATCAAAACATACCTATGCCAGCATGTGCGGTTTTTTTTTAAATGTAAGTTTTATATCCAGGGCTTCGTCTGTCCCTGTAGTATTTCTTAAACAGAGTTTCTCCGTTTTTACATTCTTGCAAAGCTGCTTTAGAGAACATTGCAGTTTTCGCTTATGTCTGTACTTCTAACGTGTAAAGAAAACATAGAACTTAAGAAATGAACATTGCAGATCACACAATGAAGCCACACACAAAAACAACACTGACCATATAAAATCACATTAACCGACACATAAAAACCAAACCAAAGAAATGTTTTATCAGCTGTTATGGCAGGTAGATGAGAGCATTTCCTTCAGGTTTGTTCGAGCAAATAGTAGATTTGCATTAGAATAAGAAAGGCCTGTTTCTGTGAGACGGTGAGTGATGTAAGAGTGCTCTCAGATCAGTGGATTTCAGTATTTCCAGATGGGATGTAAAGTGTGTTGTTGTTCAGGTGAACTGAATGCTTTTCTCTCTGGAGCAGCTGTGCGTTCTCCAACACACCCAAATACAGTCAGGTGAAATCAGCCGGAGGAATCATCATCAGGAAAGAGTGGGTACTCGACTGTCACAAACGAAAAGACAAGATCCCACACAAACGGTAAGAAGCATGTCCTTCATCATATGTCGGTAACACTTTAAAATAAAGTGCTATTAGTTAACATTGGTAAATGCTTTAGCTCACAATGAACATGATCGTTTTTCAGCATTTATTCATCCTTGTTAATGTTAGTTCATGTCAAAACAGTTATTCATGTTAGCTCATTGTGCATTAGCTAATGTTAGCAGTGACAAGATGTGTTAGTAAATACTGAGATGAACACGAATTAAAGACACAGTTCACCCAAAAACAGGGCCGGATTATCCAATGGGCATTATGGGCACAGGCCCATATATAGAAAGAACATATAGCCGAAATCACAGCTTTTTATTGTGAGTTGTTAGATGATGTCGCGTCATGAACTGAAAACATGTCAATGAGAACAGCTTTATTGTTGTAAATATAATGAGTTGATATACCCTCGCGTTTACTTAAACTCTCGTCAATGCTGTTTACTGTAACACATCACACGCTTGCATAAGAACGTGAGGTGCATGTTACACAATTAAAGTTGAACACATGGACAAATTACTCTTGTAGTATAATCATTGACAAAGACTGCCTGTTTATTCTGAGAAAAGATGAAAATATTTGAGAATTGCACTGAAGAATATTCTTAAGAACGTTCATTTTGTGTACTGTAATTTATCTTAAGAAAGTTCTTATAGTTTCTCTTAAGAAGAGTGTTTGTATGTGAATTGTGGAAGAATCTGACGGAAGCCCAGGGGTCTCTGAATTCTTGATCCAGGCCCAAACATGACAATTCTGTCATCATTTCCTCGCCTTCGAGTTGTTCAAAATGTGTACAAATGTCTTCGTTCTGATGAACACAGAGAAAGATATTTGGAAGAACGCTTATAACCAAACAGATTTTGCCCCCCATTGACTCCCATAGTAGAAAAAAAACAATGTTAGTCAAAAGTGCCACAGAACGGTTTGCTTTCCTATCTTCTTGTGTGTTCAACAGGACAAAAACTACTATGGGAGTCCATTGGGGGCAAAATCTGTTCTGGTTATAAGCGTTCTTCCAAATATCTTTCTCTGTGCTCATCTGAACAAAGACATTTTTAAAGAACTCGTAAATGATGACAGAATTTATTTTTTTGGGTGAAGTATCACTTTAATGTTAATAAATGCTTTAGAAGTATTGTTCGAAGTTAGTTTATGTAAGTTAGTTTAATTTACCACACAGTAAAATATATATATATTGTAAGTTAGTAAACCGAGCCCATGACAGAGACATTTGGCTTCATTGCAGAGTTACGTGTCAAATATTGTCAAAGAGGTGAACAATAGTTTTATGCTCTTTCTCCTGCTGCATGTGTGAATGTCACGCTTGGTTTTCTTTCAGAACTTAGCTTGTATCTGTTCACAAAGTAAATAAACTAAATCACTGACCTTCCCCAGACTGTGTCGATTGTCCTGTAAAACCATCTAAACTTGAATAGTTCTCATATTAAAAAAGCTTTTGCTTTGTAAAAACATGAACACATTATGCACATTTAAATCCATATTTCAAATATTTGTACATGACGAACTTCATATATATTTCATATTTAGACGACTTGTGCATTCGTGGCTGATGCATTTGTGAAGAAACTGTAGTCGAGTCCTGTGCTTTTGTGTAGGTGTAGCATTGGTCCGGTGTGTGAGTGAAGGTTTGTTTAGTGTTCTTTTGTTTTCAGGCGGCAGCGTCCTCGTGTGTCTGCCTCTATTGTGATGCTTGGAGTGCCTCCTCACATGATGTATTCTGTGTTTAAAAGCTACATCTGCCATGAGTAATTAAAACAGACACTTCCTTTGAAGATGAGCAGAGAGGATCTGTCCTCGCACACGCACGCTTCAGCTGATCCATTCACCAGTGCACGTTATTACACGCTGTCCTCGTAGCATTGACAATCCCCTTCTTTTCCTGCAATCTCGCTCGCGTCTCCATCCAGCACTCGCTGTGCTCAGTTCTCCTGGTGTTTTTCAGGTATCTGATGGACGGAGGCGAGTCCAGTTCTGAGAGTGATGCAGAAGAAGAGGAGAGCGAAGCGGAAACAGAGCGAGCGGTACATTTCACCACAAACTTTATCATTAAATATACAGAGCTGTAGGACCTTGCTCAAGTTGTGCTGTTGCCATGGTGACCGCCTCCTCAGGTTAACTGACTTCCTGACGTGCGTCATGCAGAAAGCACACGAGTGGCGTTAATGAGAAATATATTTCATGAACGCATCATCTTTTCCTCCCTTAGAAAACTCCTGAAAAGAGACATGTGACCCCACAAAAGCAGCCAATCAAGAAAGAGGAGGATGAGTACGGAGGTTCGACAGATGCAGAAGCCCCAGGTAAACACCGCTGCCGTATTAAAACACCTATAGCAGTAGGACATTTCTCAAACTGTGTGGTGTTTTGTGGCCAAAACGTAATATAGAATCCTGTGGAATAGAGTCCCTGTAGATTATTACTGATGGCGTGCAAAAGATTAGCATGTTAAACGTATGTATAGCCAGTGTTATGTTTGGGTTAATAAACGATTGTTTTGAAGTTCTGAATAATCATCTTAAAATTTAAGGGCTTTTTTCACTTCCTCAGCAAACATTGGGTGATATACGGGGGTTGACTGATAGGGGATTTTTAATGGTCAAGATAAGGAAAGTGATTGCTGGATGTCACACAAATGACATGTCAGTAAATGACATGCTCAGTAAAGATTTCCATCCACTCTTGACCCTTTGGCCCGGTCTCAGTGAAAATAACTTATCATTACCATGTTAACCTGTTTGCCGTGAGGTCCCTTCACTCCAGCTTCATGTCACAGCGTTACGAGGGAGGAGACGGCGGTTTAATGAAGAGCTTGTTCAAAAACAATAGAACAGAGAGCGAGGGATGATTGGAGAGGCTGGAAGATCCGTGGAAGAGTGGAGACTTGGGCATGTTTCTCATTTCTATGTTAATTGAGTCCACAAGAGCTGCTGAGGCCAAACCTGGTTCCTGCAAGATGTGTTTAGATTCATTGCACATCAACGCTGCTTCATTATTATCATTAGTGACGGATGATGTGATGGTGTGCACAGATGATGCAAAATATTTGCCAGGCTGTTGATGGGCAGAGCTGCTTTACATTATTTAACAAGTTTCAAGTTTTGTTGGTCAAGGGTACAGAATTTGTAAATGCTTGATGTGAGGCTCAGGCATCATACAGCAACACCATAAGGAATAAAGAAGGACAACACTATAGACGGTTTTCAAAACATAACTGTGCAGTCCTGTAGTCTTATTAGTCCCTGTAGATGATTTCTGATAACGTCCAAAAGAAATTACAAGTGAATGACATTAGCTAGCATGTTAAAAGATTATCTAGCCAGTATTATTTTGGGTGCCAGTAGAAGAACTGTTACTCAGCTACACTTAAATGTGACAAAGTGACATGACTGATTGTTTATTTAATAAATTAACATGCAATAAAAGTTCGTTAAAATCTCGTTAATAGAAATCGTTTACTTCATACAATTGTTATACAATAACCTATTAATTTAAATGAGCATTAATATAGATTAAATAAAAGAATTAAAAAGTAGTCTGTGTGTATATGTAAATATATATATATATTGTTTCATCAGACGCGCACGCCAGGATTGCAGTTAACTTCCGGATTGTTTTTGTCTTCTAATCGAACGATTTAAATTGTATTTAATTTATGTTCATATTAATATATGGTAATATTTTAGTGTATAGTAATTGTATTAAATAAACAATTTGTTGAATGGGTCCTGCAGTTCGGTCGCATTTAAAGAAAGCGTATGGGACACTGACATCTAGCGGTTGAGCTTGGTATCGCAGTCCAAAGTCAAAATATTGGAGAGACCAGTTTAGCCAAGTAACGCTTCTCGGTTTCTTTCGCTTGTTATCAGAAATAATCTACAGGCGCTCTGTTGTTTGTCAATGTGTACCGGAAGTTAAGGGCAGTCCACGAACCCACGCATGCGCAGTAACGTTAGTTTATGTTGTCACTTTGAAACCGTTTATACAGTATGTGTATATATAATATATATCTTAGTATATACTTAGTATATACAGAAGAAAATGATTCTCTGGATTATTTAAAAATATCGTCATTGACGTTGCAGCACGAATAACTCTGAAGATGTGTTGTTTTATTTATACAGAGGAGGAGGAGGACTCAGGCATGGACACTGAAGATGAGCTGAACAGGTAACACACATTAATATGATGACATCATGTGTTGTCAGAAGGCCTGTTCTTCTCCCTCCTGAATTCTCTTGAAATGATGTTTGTTCAAGCTCACGAGTAATGTTGTCTAACAGCTCAAACAGACTTTAGAGTTGGACATATACAAATAAAATGAAATGTATTCTGCACATCTTTCCACAAAATCGGCAAATAAAATGGTGAAGGTCAGATAGGACACAAAACTGTCATGATGTCTCTGAAGACACAGATATGCAGTCAAGTTTAGTTTTTTGTCTATGTCGTGTTTGATTGATGACAGTTGTGATGTTTCAGGGTGGAGATGGAGATGGAGAGGAAGAGGAAAGGAAGCGCCGCTGAGGTTAAAGTTGAAGATCCGTACGGCGGCTCCACTGATGAGAACACAGACGCTGAGGAAGAGGAGGATAAACCCATCCCTGAACTGCCAGGTCAGACGGTTTTCACACAGATGCATGAAGAGTTAGCCAGCGTCTGTCTCTCCTCGTCTAAATGTTTGTTTCGTCCTTCAGATTTCCTGACAGGAAAGTTCTTCTATCTGTACGGCACGTTCCCCGACAACCAGAAGAGACAACTTCAGCGGTTCATCGTCGCCTTCAACGGGTGAGAGCCGGGCGTTTAATGACAGTATTGTGTGTGTTGAGTGGTTGTTCTGGCCGTCACCCGCGTCAACACGTTAGCGTGGAGAGGTTGTAGGTGGAGCGTGACCGATGAAATCCTCTGCTCTCTGTTTCATTCTTCAGAGCTGTTGAAGACTACATGAGCGAGAAGGTTCAGTTTGTCGTCACCAGTCAAGGATGGGATGAATCCTTCGAGGATGTGAGTGGTGAATCTTTTTTCCCTTCGCTCATTCACACGGAGTGCTCATGAAACTCTTCTTCATACAAAATAGAAGATTGTTCTTAAGATCTTCATGAGAATGTTCCTAAGTGCCATTCTCAAACATGTCATAGGGGCGATTCACATTTCACGTCTTTTGCGAGAGCAAGTTCGATATTTGAAATGTAGACACGCATGTGCAAATAGGGAGAGATGCGGATAGTTCACGGTTTCAGAGTGTTTCTTTTGATGTAGCCATAATAACTCAAATAATACAGCTAACTAACACAATAAAAATATTCAATTCAAGAATTCAAGAAAAAAATACGTCATTTAAGAAGAATTTTCTTCTTAACAATGTTTTTTTGAATCCAGCCCCTGGTGTTTAAAAACATTACAGAAAATCTGACTTGTTCATCATTTTTCCACCCTCACGTGTTTGCAAACCTGTATGTGAGTATTTCTTCAGTGGAACACCAAAGAAGATATTTTGAGAAATGTCTCCGTGGTTTTGTGTCGTTCTGTATATTTAGCTTTTTAAAGAACCAAGTGAATCATAGTGTGCACCCATCCTCAGACTGAATGTCGTGTATGAGCACTAGGAAACAGCACTATCGAGTGCCCGCATTCGTCGCTCCAGTTTGTGATTGACCTTTGTTCATCGTTTTTAAAGGAATGTTAATGCGAAATGAGATGTATGTAGATGTGCTTCTGATTCCGACTGCAGTTGAGATGAAAAGCTCTCTTGTCTTCTGTTTTAAGTGAAGGATCTTTCTTCTTTTCATCTTGTCTTGAACAGGCTCTGATGGAAAATGGAAATCTGTGCTTTGTGAAGCCGTCCTGGATACTGGCCATCAACGACAGACAGAAGATGTTGCCCTATCAGCCCCACACTGTTGTACCTTAAGAAAGATTAGCATGTTGTAGATTGCAGCTGTCTCAAGCCCCTCGCATCATTTACTCCTCCTTTGTTCATCACTTTCTTCTTTGGAACACACAAGATGTTGAACAGACTGTCGAGTCACTCTTAAAATGTTGTATGGTCTTCTAAACATCTCTCTTTGTGTTTCATTCAGGAGTTTATGATAATCCCTCAACATATGTCACGTGATTCAGACTTAACTGAGATTAAAGACACGCTGATTAATATTCATGAGCGCTTCACCACCGTCCAGAAGTGCAGTTGATAAGCTGTTATGAATCCTTTCAAACATTAATTTTTAAAGACTGAACGCAAGTCTCGCATCAGAACATGTTCATTCATATTCATATGTGAAGTGAATTATTGATAGCTGCTCTGTGTTCATACCGGCTGCCCTCATTAGTGGCTATAAACCCCAGACGTGTTTCAACATCTGTACGTGTGTCTTTATGATGAATATTCACAATGTCCTCGCTCGTGATTGAGATATTTAGAAGAAAAGTTCATTCTTATTGTTGTGTTTGTTCAATGTCCTAAAAAGTATTTAATGTTTCTGGACTCGTTGGGTTTGTTTTGGTTTCTCTGTAGATTCTCTTTGTTTTCTCGGTTGAAATAGTCTCTTAATAAAGTTTTTAAGATATACCTTGTACTTTCAGACTGATCTAACACAGGTCATATAATATCCCTTTCAAACTGTTGCTTTACAGGCAGGATTTTAATTCATGGAAATGCGAGCACGTGTGTTTTGGCTCTTGTCTGCTGGTCGGACTGGGCATTTACACTCAAATGAATATACCCCAGTGCTCTGGATGTTTGACGGTGGCTCAGATACTTCAGCATCTTTATCACGAGTACTGTAGATTCTGTATTCATCCTGTTTCTGTCCTTGACTCATTTTACATTTAAAAGAAAAAAGTGATCTTGACACCCACTCACTGACAACCGCTCGTGTGTGAGTCTCATTGTGTGTGTTTTATCTGACGGTCTTAATGGTTTTTGTGTTGAAATTTCCTGTTGATCCATCAGCATCCATCAAAAAATAAACAAATCTGATGGTAGATGGTTTGTTGTTGGTTTAAGATGGTCTACTAGTTTGCACTGGGTAGACCGTTATAAAAAATACAAAAATTGTACATTTAGTAAATTGTTGTTGAAAGACACAATTCTAAAATGGTTTTGATACAGTAACAAGTGCAACAATTTCAATGTGCAAAAAAACATGTGTTTTACGCTTTACTATAGTAAAACCATGCATAGTTGGGAGGAATCCAGCTTTGTTGTTGTAAAACGCATATCATTTAAGGTTTTATTGTGTGTTTTTGTAAAGCAAAATACAGTTTTCATTGGCACGACAGAAATTCTTAAATCAAAGTAATGCATTTAGCCTCTTCAGTGAAAATCTATCGACACTTTCTCCTACAGGGAGTGACGTGTACAGACAGACCTGCTCAGTCTGACTGTAATACAGATATATATGATAAATGTTTTGCAGTTTGATTGTTACCTGAAGATGAACACATCACTGTGTATGAACTACATTTGTTCATAACTATGAATTCTTCCGCAAGGTAATATAGTTCCCAACGTGGCGCATGAATACACTCGTGAGGAGCGGGATCGAGTTATAGCGTTATTTCAATAAATCTATACTCTAATGATTATTCTTGATATTTAAACCCATTGCTACAGAATACATCTAAATAAAGAATGAGCTATTAGTTTTCATCCGCCGGTTGACCTCACTTAGAACCGATTATGCGCTTTTTATTCATATTTATTCGGTTATTGATGCGATGGAGATCATAACTGTTAAGGTTTTAAATATGAAGGATAATGTGAACGCTAACTGATTTGGTTTTGATGAATATTATAGAGACACAGAGAGAGAGAGAGGAGAGAGAATGAGAGAGAGAGAGAGAGAGAGAGAGAGAGAGATGAGAGAGAGAAGAGAGCGAGATGATAGAGAGAGAGAGAGATAGAGAGAGAGATGAGAGAGAGAGAGAATGAGAGAGAGAGAGAATGAGAGAGAGAGAGAGAGAAGATGAGAGAGCTAGCGCTCCTCGCGCTCTCGCTTGCTGCCCTGAGAGAGAGAACTGAGTATAGAGAGCGGTTGGTGCGGGTGAGCTAATGTGCAGGAGCAATAACTGCAGATTAAATCCCATCTCATAATAAATGCTTCTGGTTGAGGAGTTTAACGGAGAATGTGTGAAACAAACTGCAGCTGAGTAACAGTAAGTGACTTTATTTGGTTGTTTTTCGCGTGTTGTCTGTAGTTCACCTCACAGGGGCAAGTTGTCACACGGGGATTTATATCAATAACTGCGTTTGCTTGTTCTTTTCCACCAGTGATTTGGTATGTAACTTAAAACTGCTTTAAATTATAATAATAATTGTATTTTCTGCTCTGCAACCTTAAAGTTCAAGGTTGTTCTGTTGTGTGAATCGCTTCATGAAGACTAGAGTCTGTTTCCACAGCTAGAATATTTCATATAGTCATTTTATATAATGTATTGGTTACAAATCCGTTTTTTAAGTTTCTTTTTTGTTTGACGAGGTCAGCAAAGAGAGAGAACTCGAATTAAAGGAGAAAATAATCACTGAACAGGTTCACTAGAGACTATTTGTCTCCCATGAGACGTTTTAACACCAACTTGTAATAGTTGTTTTTGACACATATGCACAATCTGTATTTTATATATTATTCTGTGTAGTGTTATTTGTATGCACCATGAGAGCAACGCAAATTCAATCCTCTATATGTATGTCCTGCACAGACTTTGACTTTATACATTCATCGCTATTTAGGATTCAATAGTTACACTAAACGAGTCAGTTAAGGGTTTGTTTCGGGTTTTTTGTATTCTTTACAAAGTCAGACAACTTGCCGCACTCTCCACTTATACATGTCACATAGTTTTTCATTGTTTCTTATCTGAATCTGAAACTGTATGTATGATCAAACCTTACGATTATTGTCTGAATTCATGTGTATCTCTGTAGTTAACACTAAGGATGGACATTTTACAATCATTTCTTATTGGAATATTTGAGCTCATAAAAAACGAATATTCGTTGATTTAAATGAAGGAAATGATGACGTTTTGTTGCGTTTTTATTTAGTCACAATTTCACATCAAGCTTATAATTAACGCATTAATATTGTATCCTGTATAAAGGTTTTTTAATGTTGCAATAAAAAATAGATAAAGATCCGCGTTTTAACACCAAATATTAGAATTATATTATTAATGACTTATCATATAATATCAGTAATTATTTAAGAGGAATAAATGAGTTGGAGGTTTAGGGTTTGGTCTGTTCTCTTGAGCTGTTGGTGATTTGTGTTTTATATTTTGAAAAATCCATTATTTTCATGTTTAAATGGAAAAAAATGTTTTTATTGTGGTTTCACGCCTTCGGATCTTTACTATATTACAGTGTCTGGTGTTTGTCTGTAAGACTTTTCCTTATTTTTATCTAAACGTGAATGGAAACCTTTTTTCTGTGCCTGTAATCATCGGGCACTTTTCAACATGTTGAGAGCGTGTGTGTGTGTGTGTGTGTGCGTGCGTGCGTGCGTGCGTGCGTGTGTTTCTCATGGCCCTGATCAAATGTGTCGTCACCTAACAACACAACAAAGCCTCATGACATTAAATGCAGACAGCAGAGATTTGCATGAAAAGCTTCTCATTTTCAATGCAGCAGCAGCAGCGCATCTGCGTCTCACACGATTCACATTGTTTACTCACAGTTGTTGTGCGTGTGTTGTCATGCCTGCATATTAAAGAATTAAAGTCTACATATATGTGCTAATCTGTTACATCACCGCATCAGTCAGGAATAAAACAAGCATAAACAACATCAGCCCTACCAAATATAAAAGGTTCATGTTCTTCATTCTTTTCTTGATGTTTCTTTGAAATGCTCCTGACAACATTATTTGCCGTTTTTAAATCATACATTTTTTCTGCATAATTTGCTACATGACAGCTTCAAATCACAGAAATCTTACAAAATCATGTGCTGCTCATCACCGCATCCAAAAACCAGATGACACAACTTCTTACAAATAAATATTATGCAACGGAAATATTGAAATGCCATACAAACTCATGTTTGATTTACCTTGCGTCACAATCATGAGAATTGACCACCTATTCAGTTTATTTAGTAAAGCTACTCTAGAAATAAAACAAAGAGCGCCGCTATGATTTGATCAAATAAACACAGTAGTTCTAGTCGTGGTTGATGATTTATAACGTGGAAGTGATGTTTTGATTGATACCTCTCCTGTCAGGTGTCCAGAGAAGTGTCAGAATGTCTCTTCTCAACGGGACCGAAGACAACATCTCCATCTCTGCCTGGACCCCGCAACCATCATCATCTGTGCTCTCTCCATCCCCTCAGTCTAACTGCTCCGTGGCTTCATCTCCCTCGTCTCCGCTGTATAACTTCTACGCTGTGTTGTTGGTGTTGGATCTTCTGTGTGGTGTTTGGCAACGTGCTGGTGTGTGTGGCCGTGTCGAGAGAAAAAGCTCTGCAGACAACAACCAACTACCTCATCGTGTCTCTGGCTGTGTCTGATCTGCTTTTGGCCTCGCTGGTGATGCCCTGGGCCGTCTATCTGGAGGTCAGTCCACACGTCTGAGATCTGAATCACACGGCTACACGCTTTTATAATGCCTATATTAATACAGCTAGTAATCGGCCGTTTAAACGTCGTATTATATTATGAAATCTTTATGTGAGCTTTATATGTTTGTGTCAGGTTGTGGGTGAATGGAGGTTCAGTCGGATTCACTGCGATGTCCTGCTCACGCTGGATGTGATGATGTGCACCGCCAGCATCCTGAACTTATGTGCCATCAGCATTGACAGGTGACGCTTCTCATCTCATCCACAGTGCACAATTATTCTCATTAACACTCGTGCAGCGGTGTGAAATCCTGCAGGAAACTTTCTGCTGATTCTGAGTTTTCCCACACGTCTCTCCTCATTAAAGCAGCGCTGGGAATGTGCCGGAATATTGGGAGCTGCATCACATCAGATAAACAGGAACAACTGAGAAACCGTTGGAGCTGAGAGTCAGTCAAATTTCTCAAGAAATTAAAGAGAAAAATCATAAATGAAATGTGACTCATTGATTTGGCTTCTGATGGCTCTTCTCTATTCAGAGCCACTCTTTTCATTTCCAACCAATTCATTTCTCATATGGACAGAAATGACTTTTCATTCATTTCCAAATGCGGTTTGATTTTGACAGGTCACAATATTTCCACTTGCTAATGTATTATCAACAGTAGAGATTCTTAGACAAACTCTGTGTTTTCTGAAAGGCTGATTGTGAAAAGTGTTACAGAAATAAGAGAGATTTGATTATTCAGAAAGAAAAGCACCTCACTGTTATGAAAGGCACTTCTAACTTAAATACAATGCCATTCATTTTGTCGCAATGTTAAAGTCGCCATGAAACGAGTCTCGGCCTCAGACATCTCGCCCACGTTCGAGGTTCATTCAACACTGCCTCAAAACTAAAACAATCAACACAATATACATCTTTAAACTTTCATTTAGAAAGGAAGAAAAGAGAACATCACTGTCGTGTTATGCCGCTAATGCTTGTCATCTGTGTCATGAAGTTTATTGTAAGTCTCCGGTAGAGAACGCAGTATGATGAAGAAATCATTCGCTAACCTGTGTTTTCTGTCACAGCGTCACAGAACTGAACTCGCTGTAATGAACAAACTAATAGCACAACACATGTTTTTAAATGTATTAGTGAGGTGTAATGTGATGTGTTGTACACCTGCAGGTATACGGCTGTGGCCATGCCCTTACTGTACAACACACGCTACAGCTCCAGGAGACGAGTGGCACTCATGATCGCTGTCGTCTGGTTCCTCTCATTTGCCATATCATGTCCACTGCTGTTCGGTCTCAATAACACAGGTGCAACACGCACGCACGCACGCACACACACACACACACATTCATCTAAATGCACACATACACACACATTCATCTACACACACGCACACTTCATCTACGCACACACATTCATCTAAACACACACACACAGACACACACACACATTTATCTGAACGCACAGGTACACACACACACACACACTTTTATCTACACACACACACAGACACACACACACATTTATCTAAATACACACACGCACACATTCATCTGAACACACACACACACACACACATTCATCTGAACACACACACACACACACACATTCATCTGTACGCACACACGCATTCATCTAAACGCACACACACAGACACACACACACATTCATCTAAACGCACACACACACACAGACACACACACACATTTATCTGAACGCACAGGTACACACACACACACACATTCATCTAAATGCACACATACACACACATTCATCTACACACACGCACACATTCATCTGTACGCACACACACATTCATCTAAACGCACACACACATTCATCTAAACGCACACACACAGACACACACACACATTTATCTGAACGCACAGGTACACACACACACACATTCATCTAAACGCACACACACAGACACACACACACATTTATCTAAATACACACACACACACACAGACACACACACACATTTATCTAAATACACACACGCACACATTCATCTGAACACACACACACACACACATTCATCTGTACGCACACACGCATTCATCTAAACGCACACACACAGACACACACACACATTCATCTAAACGCACGCACACATTCATCTGTACGCACACACACATTCATCTAAACGCACACACACACACAGACACACACACACATTTATCTGAACGCACAGGTACACACACACACACACACATTCATCTAAACGCACACACACAGACACACACACACATTCATCTAAACGCACGCACACATTCATCTGTACGCACACACACATTCATCTAAACGCACACACACACACAGACACACATTCATCAACGCACACACACATTCATCTAAACGCACACACACAGACACACACACACATTCATCTAAACGCACACACACATTCATCTAAACGCACACACACATTCATCACACACACACACACATTCATCGGGCACACACCAGACACACATTTCATCTGAACGCACACACACACACCACACATTCATCTAAACACTCACACACATTTATCTACACACACACATTCATCTAAACGCACACACACATTCATGTAAACCCTCACACACACACACACACACACACATTCATCTAAACGCACACACACAGACACACATGCACACATTCATCTGAACGCACAGGTACACACACACACACACATTCATCTAAACACTCACACACATTTATCTACACACACACATTCATCTAAACGCACACACACATTCATGTAAACCCTCACACACACACACACACACACACATTCATCTAAACGCATACACACAGACACACATGCACACATTCATCTGAACGCACAGGTACACACACACACACACATTCATCTAAACACTCACACACATTTATCTACACACACACATTCATCTAAACGCACACACACATTCATGTAAACCCTCACACACACACACACACACACATTCATCTAAACGCATACACACAGACACACATGCACACATTCATCTGAACGCACAGGTACACACACACACACACACACATTCATCTAAACACTCACACACATTCATCTACACATGCATTCATCTAAACGCACACACACAGACACACATGCACACATTCATCTGAACGCACAGGTACACACACACACACACACACATTCATCTAAACACTCACACACATTTATCTACACACACACATTCATCTAAACGCACACACACATTCATGTAAACCCTCACACTCGTGCGCATTCATCTACACAAACACACACACACATTCATCTAAATGATATAAGAATAACAACAAAATGCCGCTCATCATGTCTCACTGTATCTCGTTGTAGCTCTTCAGCGCTGTCTATTAACACGTGTGCATTTGTCTCACGCTTTTATCCGGAGCGATTTTTAAAGTGAAGGGTTTAGACCTTGAGAGTCAAACCCAAGTCTTTGAATCCTCTCTGACTGACAGTGTGTTTGCCTTTAATGAGTAACCACATGGTCTGTCATCCCTCCATTCACTGCTGTGAGATCTGACAACAATCACCTGTGACAAGAATGAAAATCACTATGAAGTCTCAAGAATTTGCGTTGTTTCAGTTGTTTCTCTCTCTCTCCACCTCTCAGCCAGTCAGGAAGGGAGAGATTGCAGTTTTGCTGATCCTGCGTTCGTAATTTATTCATCCGTCGCATCATTTTACGTGCCCTTCATCGTGACACTGCTGGTGTATGTGCAGATCTGCGTGGTTCTGCGCAGACGGGGCAGACGCACAGCGCCTTCACGCAGACACGGCCTTCATCCAGAAACCAGAGATGGACAGAGACGTGGCAAAGTACACACATTTCCCTATGAGCTTATTTCAAAGGTTTATCTGCTTAGAATGTGCTTGATAAATCTGTTTTTCCGTCTGCGTGTTTGTTTGTCAGAATAAGTGTACTCATCCCGAGGACGTCAAGTTGTGTACTGTAATTGTGAAGCCGCCTACAGACGCTCCACAGCGCAAGAAAGTGGTGAGAAACTCTCCATACTGACCTTCCTCTCTCTCTCAGACACATTTTCACATCTTGCCGAAGGTTATCTGGTGTGAATCTGCGTCTCTGCTTTGCAGACGATGGCCACAGAGGCGCTGGTTCATCCTCTGGAGGTGGAGCCTGTGTGTTTTCAGGAGAGAGAGCAGACGCAGCGGCCGGGACGAGCCAAAATCTCTATCTCGGTGTCTGTAGCACCCAGCCCAACCCACCCCTGCTCCACACGCTCGGCCCCGGACCCTCGCAGGACCACCCTGCAGGAGAACGTGCGTGGACGGCAGGGCTGGAGAGAGCAACATGCGGAAAGAGAGAAAGCCGCCACAGCCAAAGAGAGAGCGAGAGGAAGATTGTCACAGCAGAAAGAGAGAAAAGCCACTCAGATGCTGGCTATTGTTTTAGGTGAGAGAGAAAACATGTTCGTGTAATCATCATATCTACATGCGTTGTGATCATTCCAGTCCAGTGTCTGTTGAATTTCAACAAAATCAAACTTCAGGAGCGACACAAAGTCATCCAACAGCAATGTGACACATGAAAACTGTGATCAAAATCCACATTATCACATCGACAAATCCTTTCTGCACTTTTACTTAAAACATAAATAAATATGACTGTGAACTTGTTTTCTTTGCAGTATTTGAGGTCTGAAAAAATACACATCCTTTTCTAAAAAGAAATACAAACAGAAAAAATATTTTGATTTGAAATATTGTTAGTTCACAGATTAAGCAAAACATTTAATTTCACCGAACGCACAGCTAGAAATAATGCATTTTAAAATAAGAAAATCCGCAGCTGCATGTTTACATTTGTTTTGTAGAGCGCTTCCATCACAATGATCATTAGCTAAGAATCAGATTGACATGTTTCAACGCAAGCACAGATGGTTCACGTGTCTGATGCGTGTTTGTGTGTCTGCAGGCGTGTTCATCATCTGCTGGCTGCCGTTTTTTCTGACGCACGTGTTGAAGGCTCACTGCGGCACCTGCTGCATCTCTCCGTCTCTCTACAGCGCCGTCACCTGGCTGGGTTACCTGAACAGTGCCGTCAACCCCGTCATCTACACCACGTTCAACATCGAGTTCCGCAAGGCCTTCATTAAAATCCTGCACTGCTGACAGAGAACTAACTCCATGAGATCACATCCACAAACTGAAGATCAGCTGTTGACATTGATCACGTTCCACTCTTTTCTGTGGAGCTCTGATCAGCTCTGATGTTTCTTCTGGTGCTGTCAAAGGAAAAACACAAGTGTCTGCGGAGGAGCACCAGCAATATATGGTTTTATACTTCTTTTCTTCTCTTCTGAACTGCTGGAGCATGATGGAATGTGCACAATGCTGGAAAAAACACGAGACGAAAGGAGAACACACACGATCAATGCTGTCTAAAGAATCCCAAGGTGTCCACGGGGTCTTAAAAAGTTTTAAAAGTTGATAAATAAATGTATAGAAAATTGAGACTCTTAAAAAGTATTAAAAAGTCTTAAATGGCATTATTTTCTAAGGTATGAAATTGTGTATCATCTTTTCGTATTTGTCCTCCGTAAGAGGTCATATGCTAAAGTCTGCCTGATGTAACCATTGTGTAGGTGAATAGCAGGAGGTCCATTTACAGCCGGTTGTTAAACAACATGGTTGACTGATGGAGAAATGCAAGTGTTCGTGCAAATGTTTGGAGGATAAAGAGTTGTAAGCGTGGCTGAGGTTCGTCTCTGGAAATAAGCGTGAAGTGAGCGGCTCTGTGTGTCTGAAGGCGTTCAGCGTTGCCTCGTTTCTCTTTCTAATAAACCTCGCATTGGGTTAGTCACTCAATTCATTCTCTGGTGCTTCATTCCCACCCTTCTGAATGATGATGCATTAATAAGGACTTACTAAGTTAGTGGTGCTATCTTACAATCTGTATATAGTCAATGTACGATTAAAACATGAAGTGGTTATGAGGTCTTAAAATGCATGGAAACAGTCTTAAAACTATTACATTTATATCCATGACTCCTGTATATACCATTTCAAAACATTCCTACATGACAGTTTTCATACCTGCAGGTGATTTGTATGTTCATCACTTTTCAATGCTTTGTCCAATATCTTGGATGGATTTTTGAGATCACAGGTGAGATTTCTTTAGTTTTTCCAGAGACATCAATGAGAACAAATGAAGAGCAAGTGGAAACTTGTTTAAGTCTCATCTGCTTCAAATAATATTCTGGCACAATGGCGCCCCCTCTTTTGCGGCGGCCCTTTGCACCGCATATACTGCATACCCCATTTTTGCCCCACTGTCTGCATCCATTTGAACCTCCAGACAATTACAATCATTTGTTTCTATTTTTATTTCTAGCAGAAATATCAGAGACTAATTTGACACGTGAATGAAACACAACTGAGAATCTGCCCGAAAGAAGTCTCAGAAGAAGAACGATCATGATGATCGTTCATACTCTCTTAAAGAAGTTAGTAAAGTTGGTAAAGAAAAGTTCTTTGTGGCGAAAAAAGGTTCTTCAGGTGATAAAAAAGTAAGAAAGAGATGGTTCTTCAAAGAATCCCTGACTGATATGTTCTTTGTGGAACCCAAAGGGGTTCTTCTATAGCATCGCTGTGAACAACCTTTTGAGCACCTTTATATTTTAATATAATATATATTTTAAGAGTGCACTCTTTGGTAAATCTTTGATCATTTCTGAATGCGAAGGTTAAAATCATCAAGGATGTGAAAACCTCAGGTAAATATAAACTGTTGGTGTGTCCTCTTCTGTTGTGTCTCTTCAGATGAATGTGAGATTGTGTTCATGTCATGATGACACAATGTGACCCTGTAATGTGATCGGCAGGTAAAAGCTCTCCTGAGGTGAAACAGGATTCACACACACACTCACTCGCGTGCGTCCACACTTTTTCCATCACATTTCTCCTGTCTTTCTTTTAATACGATAGTCAATCTGGACATTAGATGTAAGTGATGACAGCTGTGATCATGTGAAGGATGGATGGCAGGTAAAGGCACATGCTGAGTCACTGGGACATTTCACCCTCAGTCACTCAACTCTGACCCTGTCTAACAATAATCTGCATGCATTTTTCATCAGCCAAGAGCTGCTATCTGTTACAGCCGATCTGCCGCACGCTCTTCATGAAGCTCGATGCTGTTCTTCTGGTGACGGGCTTTACATTTTCATCCCTGCTTGCCGTCCAGACCTCTGTTATACTGTCCTCTCATGTCGTCTGAACCGAAGACAATGACCTCGTGTCTTTAAACACACGCTCAGATGACACCGCTGATCATGGCGTTTGCAAGGTGAGAACCAAACCTTCTTTGATATTCATCATTGAAACTTTTTCAAGAATGTTCTGCTCTGAAAACACCTCCGCGGAAGATTTCAGGTTAAAGGGAACCTGAATGTATGTCAAATGTATGTTCAAGGCGATGTAACCGGTCACTAGTAGTTGAGTATTGTGACAAATATTAGAAAATAAAAATACTGCATGTCATCTCGCAATTTACAGTAGTACAGCATGTGAGGGATAATCCACGGCTATCCATGCATTAAACGAATTAATACACCACGTGGAGGCCAAGAACCACCAGGCGCATTAAAATCCTTTAACGCACAGCCAGCCGTGGGTTATCACGATAATACCATGGTCATTCGCCAAGTTAAAGCTGTTATTGATGCTTACAGTGTCATTTTCGATCAGACGGGTGAAAATGACATTTTCTTTTGTCAGTTAGTGTCAAACTGACAGGAACTACCCATGGATTAATAAAGCAATAAGCCCCTCGAAGCAGTGGGTTACACAGTTTTAAGGCACACCTTCCAGCCAATCAGAATCCAGTATTCAAACAGACCAAATATGAGCTGTGTGGTACAAAATGGACAAAACACTCAAATATTTGAAGTATTTATTTGTAAAATGATTTGTCAAAGTCAAGAGACGTGTGAATGAGATGTGACATGTTCTGCGAGCAGACTTGGATATACGGCGTGTTTTATGATGCTTTAATGGCCATCTGTTCGTTTCACTAATAGCAGCACTTTGTGTTCACAGAAGAGAGAAATGAACGTGGGCTCAGAAACACACGGAGGTTCATTATGGGAGGTTTTGAATGGGTTGAGAATCAATCAATCTTGTTTTCGATGTGTTTAGGGTTTCTACAAAAACTCCTCCGGCGAAGGACGAGAGTGAATCTCTGAAGATCTTTGCATCATGTCTTCAGACCTCCGCTGGGATTCCGTCACATGTGGCATTAAATCCAGCGCCCGCTGCCGCTCTGCTCTCCGCTTCAGTAACACCAGCCACCGGTCCATCTGGAATCACACATGTGACAGACGGAGGTCTTCCGCCTACACCTCTCTCTCTTTCTGTGTCCTCCAACACACACGTGTCTCCTGTCGGTCTCCAGCTGTACACATTATCACCTCTTCCCATGGTCCCTTTTCCTGCTCGAGACCCCTCCACTGACTCCAAGACCTCCTCAAAACATGAAGAACTCAATCTACAGGACGGTGACATCACTGTTAACATCTCCGCTGATGACACAGGTGCACTGACACACAGAACCGAGTCCAAACCTCAGAATGGAACAAATAAATGATCTTTTTTTAAATTCATATCATTTCCATATGAAAACATCGTGTGTGTAATACACTGAAAGAGCAGCAGAGGATCTTCATCAATTATCATTGTTTGATCAAATGTTTTGTTTTCCCATAAAAGATGATGAAGTTGTTTGAATCGCAGGTGTTTGTTTCTTGTGTTTGCCACAGATGTCTCTGGGTTCAGATTCTGGCCATCGTGTCCGTCACGGCTGGCGTTAATAACAGCCCTCATACCCGCAGTCGTCATCCTCACCGTCTGTATCGCCATCACAGGTACAACACCTGAAAACAACCATGAAGTTTTGTGATGTGTAACTCAACGCTTTTCTTCATCAGTGAAGTTTGTGTGTTTCCCGGATGAATCACGAGGCGTTTACACAAACGCTGGAGACGCACAGAACTGCAGCATCACACAGACGCCCTTCTTCTCAGTCAAATCTCCGTCTGATCTCAGCCTCAACATCACCTCAGGTACAGTCAGCCTATCAGAGCAGAGATCTGCTGTCACATGTGTGAAACATGACAGCCGTCGCGTTGGCTCATCACTCACACGTCTTCATAACTTCATCTGGTTTTGTGGAGTCCTCCTGTCATGCGTGTAGATTCTTACTGTCATCAATATTCACGCATGATCTTTGTCTTGCTTCCGTGAAATGAGCGAGAACAGAATTTGAACATGAAGCTGGTCGGCTGCTCTCGTGTTTCTCATCTATCAGATTGCTCCTCGTCGATGAGCGGCGGGTCTCGTGAGTCACGTATTGTTGGTGGCACAGAGGCGGTGAGGGATCAGTGGGGGTGGCAGACCAGTTTACATTGGCAGGGCAAACACATGTGTGGAGGATCTATCGTCACCTCCCGATGGGTCATCACTGCCGCTCACTGCTTTATACAGTGAGTCGAAACGCTCCATGACGATCTCTGATTGGATCAGCTGCATTTCAAGCTCTTAAAGGGACGGTTCACTCAAAAATGAAAATTCTGTCATCATTCACTCACCTCATCTAAGGTCTGCTGAACACAAAACAAGATGTTTGGAACGATATTGGATCTCATCTTTCATTTACGGGTGAACTGTCCCTTTGAGGCAAAACTAAAGATACTATGTTGACGGGAATATTCTTCATATGTGTAACATTAATATCATGATTGGTGTGAGACATCTAACCATCTGTTGTTTGGTGTCATGTGACAGATATAACATGAAGGAGGAGTCTGACTGGGTGGTGGTGATTGATACCGTGAGCGTGTCTGATCCGTCTGAAGGCAAACGCTACAACACACTAGAGATACACCGTCACCCTAAATTCTCTGAGGACACCAACGACTACGACCTGTGTCTGCTGCGCACGCAGTCTGACATGATGATAGCAGGTACGGAAGACCAGTCTCATGCAACATTCCTTCTTCAAACACTATCCATTGATTCTAGTTTCAACACAACTGTTTTAAACGTTCTCTATTGTGTATTTGTTCGGTCCTGCGTGATGTTGTCATTACCATCACGACACGCTTTAGACAAACCCTAAAAGAAAGTTGAACTATTGAAAACCTCATCTTTTAACGGATTTATTGACGCACGTCATTTAAAATGCAAGCAGATGTGTTGTGTGTTGTTTAGACGGCGTGAGACCCGTGTGTTTGCCCCGTCTGAGAGATTCTTTTCCACCCGGATCCTCGTGTTGGGTCACAGGTTGGGGTTACACACGTGAAAGAGGTGAGCACACATCCTTACACACCCCTGAGACTCAGAGAGAGTTCATCGATCCAGCGCTGATCCTCAACAGGTTCTCTGTCATCACACCTGAGACAGGCTCTCGTTCAGGTCATCGATCAGTCATTGTGCTCGCAGTCATTCGTCTATGGGTCCCAACTCACTCCCAGAATGCTTTGTGCCGGTGTGATGGAGGGAGGAGTGGACTCGTGTCAGGTAAACATCTTTCATTTGTGTTCGGGGTTGACCCGGCCTCATCATTGTTGGATATGAGTTTGTAACAGCACATCAGGACGGCTGACGCTTGGATGATGATGATGATGATGATGATGATGATGTGATTGTGCGTCAGGGTGACAGCGGCGGTCCTCTGGTGTGTGAAACTGAAGCAGGTGACTGGAGGTTGGCTGGTGTGGTGAGCTGGGGTGAAGGTTGTGGACGACGCAACAAACCGGGCGTCTATACTCGCGTCACTCAACTTCTGCAATGGCTGGATCGTCATATCAATGTAAGGGGCAATAAAACACAACTATGAAAAACTAAAGCAGTTTTATCCAAAATAAAGACTTTATAGATCAAATATATGGAGCGATTTTAGTCTCATAAACTATTCACACAAAATTACATTCTCATAAATTACGTTTCACAAACGCTAAACACAATTCACAGACGAACAACATGTGCGCAAATATTTGGAAAGTTTATCGTGGAATGTGAACGTGCAAATGGTCACTCACGTGTGATCACTTTGGATTTGTGTGTATTTTGAGACTCTCCAGGCAGCGCTAAAGGCTCGCTTGTACAGCTTGAATCTGATTGGCGAAACAGGATGACAACTCAAGTGGGAGGTTTTAGCATGTGAAACTGCTGCATGGTGTTTTATGTGTGAATAGGGAATGAGACTAAAGTCGCTCCATAGAAACAACACATTTTCATATTAGCATTATTCTTGTTTTAAATACATATCCAGGTTTTTAATTCCAACAATGTCCATTAACATTTATTTTTATTACAGGAAGACAGTGAATTCTCATTGACTACTCCACAAGATAACACGTTCTGAAAAACAAGATCATTTAGTACTTTTATTATATTTAATGATAACGGTTTAAACTTTTTTATCGTGTTTCTTTCCTCTATTGAAAAAGAAATAAAAACAAAATCGTCAGTCCTGAGTGGTGTGGTTTATCATGAAGTCATGCAAAGGAATAAAAAAAAAGTTTTTCTACTATAAAGGGAACGAGAATGCCTTATTCCACAGGGGGGCCCCAGCTGACTTCCAAGGGGGCCTCCAGGTGACCAGTATATATTAAAATTAGACAAAGGTTTCAGAGGTTTTGTGAGTAGAATGGGGGCCTTTGAATATTGTTAAATGTATTGGGGGGGCTTTGGAGTCAAAAAGGGTAGGAACCCCTGCCTCAAGCACGCTGATATATGAGTCGTATGCAGCTGCGAATATGGGGGGGGTATAAGGAAACTAGTGCAAGAATGGAGGAGGGTCTCTCCCCGAGGAGAGAAAGGTCACACTGCGTTCCAACTGGGATATATCGCCCTCCGAAGGGCCCTTCAGAGTGACAACAATCATGGCCGCCATACTGAAGGGTCGTTCCAAACCGAAGTGCTCATAACTGGCCACTTCAAAGGGCCCTTCAGAGTGAAGGATTTCGAAGGGTATATCTGATGGTCACTTCGGGCTCCCATGATTCTTCTTCACTTGACAAAATGATGGACGCCCAGTGGAGGAGCTGCATCCCTTCTAGTCAAACCTGTTCGCATGAGTATGAATGGAAGTCAATGGAGCGGACAGTTGTGACCGCGTCTTTATTCGGTCCATCTCATGAATATTAATTAGAGAGTGCTGCGTCCAATGACGTTGTCCAAAACCCCCCGCCCAATTCTCGTTTATCAACTGCGCATGCGCTCCCACGTCCGTTCCGTGGTGTCCAAAGGCACCTTAAGTCATTGATAAACTCTACATACGTACAGATATACATGGTAACATTGATATACATAGTAGCTCTATATAAAGCGGTTGCATGTGTCACATCTGACAGAAGCGCGCGCGCTTTCAGCAAGACCCACGTAAGAAGGGGCGTTGTGTAAATACAGTTACTGCACGCGAGAGATCAGATCAGATATCTGAGACTCGTCAGTCCGGTTCGAGACTGAGTTTAAACGCATAAGATCGCGTGTGTGTTGTTAAACAGACTGAGATCCGCTGTGAGCTGCAAACTGACGCTTACTGATCCCGTCCGACGCGTCGCGTTCTCTCAGCGTTCCGCGCGATTTTACAGCGCGTTCATGGCGTCTACGGCGCCGATCTTCAGACAGGTGCCTCTCTCTCTCTCTCTCTCTCTCTCTCTCTCTCTCTCTCTCCAGACATTTACTTTGTGCATTCTTTCAGCAGTTGAAGTGACTGTTGTGTGTTTGTGTGTATCGGAAGTGTTGCAACAGGAAGTAAATGTAGAACATTGTAAATAATATGAGGCATATATGAACAAATATGATGTTTGATATGTTGCTAGAAACAAGACACGAAATGAAAAATATATGAAGAGTTTGGTTACAAAATGAGGTTACGCCGTTTATAAACAATTTAAAAAATATTTTTTTTATTATGTTATCATGTTTTTATAGTTTTATTGTGTTAGTTTAGCTGTATTTAGTAGTTATTATGGCTTAATCTAAACAAACCAAGTGCAGTTGAATGGATGGAATACACAATACAATAACTAGCACCGTCACAGCGGAGTTTAGCTTTGCTTTCTGTTGTTCTTTCTAACAACATGCAGTGTTGGGTGTAACTAGTTACTGTAATCAAATTACTTTTCCTTTGAAAAGTAAAAGTAAGGGATTACTCTATGTTTTCCTGTAATTTAATTACAGTTACTTCTGATGTAATTAAACTAAATACTTTGTGTAATTTCTGTGTGTGCAAACATGGAATTGACATCAAAATTCAAAGTCTAACTTTAAAATCCACGCTTTAATGTATTATTCTCACATTTGTAATAATTTGGTCAGTTAATAATACTACTTTATGTAGTTTTATATTATTGATTTGAATGAATTAAAAGAGCCGTTTCATGTCTATCCTTGAATCACTTAACTAATCAAGGTTGATATAGGATATAGAAAGTAATTAGTAATAAGTAACTAAATACTTTTTGGAGAGAGTAATTTGTAAAGTAATCTAATACACTATTGAATATGTAACTAGTAACTAGTAATTAATTACTTTTTCAGGGTAACTTACCCAACACTGACAACATGTATGAAGTAAATAAACATTCAGGAAGTTTTTACAAACTAATACAATTATTAAAAAGACAAATAAGGAAATAACAGTAAAGCGCAGTTGTTTTTATTCATGTCAACCAGAGTAGAGTTTCTTTTCCAGAAGTTTTATGTGTTTACATGTCAAATGTTTTTGCACGACATGATATCAATTATCAAAGCAACTGTCTGCATACATGTCTGTAAACATCTGAGTATTTAATCACCAAATGTTTCCTGCTGCTCAGATTCAACTAACGTCAGTTTATCACAGATTCTGTCACTTGTTGATCTTTATGTCTTTGATGTTTTTCTGTAGTAACAAGTGTTATTTTAAATCATAGTTGGGTGTGTGTATTACAGTGTTGTGTGTATGAATGGAATGCAGTTCAGCTGAGTCACTCTGACTCTCTCTCTCTCTTTGCTCTCTCTCTCTTTCTCTCCCTCTGTGTCTCTCTCTCTGATGATGATGATGATGATGTTTTGTTGTTGTTGCTATAGCTGTTTGAATCTGAAAGCAGCACGTACACATACCTGCTGGCTGACACGGACACCAGAGAGGCCGTGCTGATCGATCCTGTGCTGGAAACTGTGGACAGAGACCTGAAGCTCATCACTGAACTGGGCCTGACACTCAAAGTCGCCTGTAAACATCATCATCACACACACACACGCACACACGTGTTGTGTTTCCATGTTTTATGAGCCATAGACATAAACACAATGACTTTCATACTGTGCAAACTGTGCATTCTAAACCCTAAACCCAACTCTCAGAAAAAACTTTCAGCATTTTAACATTTTCAAAAAACATGACTTCATTTGTTTATAAGCTGTTTTCCTCATGGGGGCCCAAAATGTCCTCACAAGGTAAAAAAAAAGAAAGATGAGATAACACACGCGATTTCTGCCAATCTCATATGAATGATCCAGCGTTTATATAACATCCATCACTGAAATGCCGTGAACAAACAGACACAGCTGAACTTCCGTCAGCCGAGTGAAGCGGCATTGATGGGCTTGATGACAAGTGGGCGCGCTTGTCCGGGAGAATTGTCCAATAAGGGACTAAGAATCCTTGTTACAAAACGGGAATCCATGTTGGAAAAGAACTCTCTGAAACCTGTAGGAACCCTGTCGGAGCGAATGGAGCACAGATTTAGTGCATCATACGTTCAACTGGGTTTTTGACAAGTTGACCATGTTAAGCATGAGAAGCAGCACGTTTAACAGTGTGAAGAAGTCAGAATGCATGAAAGACACGTTACCTCATCTTTACGTTTTTTTCAGGTTTTGGGTTTATGCACTCACAGAGCGCTTCATATCATGAGGAGTTCAGTTTTCTGTGATCAGTTTTCATGGTTCTGTGAAGCACACTTTACCTTTTTGACCTCTCAAGCTTTATCTCTAGTCATAAAACTATACTGCAGAAATGTGTACTTTTGTACCTGTTAATGAAATCTCTTCCAGACCCTAATGCCCTCCCTCTGAGCCGTAAGCACCGCCCACCTTTAGAAATGAAGTCAGACAGTGTCTCACAGAGAATCACAAATCAGTCATCTAACGGCTGAGGCTGGAATACACTACAAGACTTTTAAAATCAGATCACATTTTTAAAGAACTAGACATCATACACTTGCAGACGTTGAGAGTTTGCATAGAAAACGAACATGATCACATCTGACCCCGGCACAGACTTTCTGCGACACCTCAAGAAAAAATCTGAGCAAAAGTCTTGTAGTGTATTCCAGCCATTAGGTCCTGAGGTCAGTTTGTCTGATGATGTGTGTGTGTTTTCTGTCAGTAAACCTCACTGTCATGCGGATCACATTACTGGGACGGGACTGCTGAAGAAGAACGTGTTTGGACTGAAGAGCGCCATCTCCAAACACAGCGGAGCCGCAGCAGACATTCAGCTCTCAGATGGAGACCGCATCACTTTCGGAAAACATGTAAGAAACGTTACACAAACACATCATGTTGTCTGTGGGATCCTCTCTGCTAACAAATGTTAGCGCAAATTTGTTTTTCCAAAATCTTTTATTAATTTGTGTGATGTCTTTGAGTGTCGTGAAGACGGCTAAAAGGAAATTCTATGGTTTGTTTTAGATGTAATGCAATGTGTAAACACGATTTAAGGTTAAAAAACGCCGTATTTTTAGTACATGCCTGGAGTGAGATGTGAAGCGCTGATGGTCTCATCATGTCATAACTCTTGACTTTTGATCTGTTCAGAATCTGACGGTGTTGGAGACGCCGGGACACACAGACGGTTGTGTGACGTATGTCACTGAAGATCACCGTATGGCCTTCACCGGTGACACTCTGCTCATCAGAGGCTGCGGGCGAACCGATTTTCAACAAGGTCACTGGATTATTACACTTACATCAACACTACATTTCTGACTGAATTTATCTCCAAAACTGAAAAAAATCTACAAATAGTTCATGATAATCAGTTTATATTTTGCAAATGAAAGCACATAAATTCTGGCATTAATATGTTAAAATCATTATGAATATAGCACATATTCGATATATTGCTCACTGCTGTGTTTTCAGGTATGATTTGTTGTACTGTAAGTGTCCACTCGATGGCAGTTAAAACTTTTCTGTGTCTCATCTCAGGCAGTGCTAAGAGATTGTACCAGTCCATCCATAAGAAGATTTTCACGCTGCCTGGGAGCTGTTTCATTTATCCCGCACATGACTATAAGGGTACGGGGATTTTATGATCAGTTATTATTGATTTATATTCCATTCAATGAGCACCAGAGAGCAAGATGAGTGTACTGTTGTAATACACATATATTAAAACAAGACGAAGGAGTTGGCCAACAATATCACAAAGTCACCATAGTTTATAAACCTGTGAAACATATAAAAACACAAAGCAACACATCCTCTCCTGTGGAAAGAAATATCAATCTCTGCAGGTTTAACAACCGGAGGCTGTGCAGTTCACTGGCATATGAACCCATGATTTTAGCAACAGAAATGTCGACTAGATCACAAAATTGACCAACCGTCCTCATCATCAATGTGTTGTTTATCTTCAGGTCAGACGGTGTCCACTGTGGATGAGGAGAAGAAATTTAATCCACGCCTGACAAAATCACTGGATGAGTTTGTGAACATCATGAACAATCTGAATCTACCCAAACCCAAGAAAATAGGTACAGCACCGATTTCTGATGACAGAATGATTTTTCTGGTGGATATAATGACAGGATGAGTATTGACATGTTGTGTGTGTGAATGAGTAGATCCAGTCCTGACAGGCGCTTGTATTCCGGTCTGACCGGATGAGGTGTGGCATGTTGCTCAAAGTGAAAAAGTCGAACATAAATCTTTCTCCTCCAGACAAAAACCAGGCCTGAAATGTTCATATTTTCACATGTTTTTATGTCTTAAATCCACAGATATATCAGTGCCTGCAAACCTGGCCTGTGGACTTCATGATGTTTGAGTGTGAAGAATATGATGAACACGATCTGATTTAATACTGATGTTTTACTACTACAGCACTAACACATATTTGACAAATCAAACACAAGATTATCGTTGCATTCATTGGGCTGGAGAGGAGCGAAGGGGAAATCACATTATGTCTTTATCTTCCCGTTGAAGAATGATTTGAGCTCATCAGATATTATGGACCTATTCTCTATATCAGCCCTGAATCAGACAAAATAATGATACATGTTCCTCTTCTCTATGGGACACAAACACCTCACGTCAGAAATGATTTGATGCTTGAGATAATCAGAGTGCAACTGCAATCTTAAATGTTATTTGTAATCTTAATTAGATGTAAAACTAATGCCATGATTTATTAAGGGAACTATCAAATAATTCATATTTAATCTTTGTAATAAATATATTTGGTGAAACCACCACTGTGTCTGTGTGAGTTTGTGCGTGTGTGAGTGTGTACTTGTACGTCTATCTTTATGAGGACCAGTTTGAGTTTACACCAGCAGAATGAGGACTAGAGGGTAAAGTGAGGACATTTTGTCCGGTCCTCACCTTCTGAGACCCCTTTAAAGGGCTGTTTGAGGGTCAAGACCTGGTTTTAGGGTTTAGGTTATAATCAGGTTTAGGGTGAGGGTCAGGTACTCACTTCTGATGGTCAGGGTCAGGGGCTAGAGATTGCATTGCGTCAATGTATGTCCTCATAAAGATAGCTGTACAAACATGTGTGTTCTGTCCGTGTGTGTGTGCGTGAGTTAGTGTGTGTGTGTCTGTCTGTCCGTGTGTGTGTGCATGAGTTAGTGTGTGTGTATTTCTGTGTATGTGTGTGTGTGTCTGTCCGTTGTGCGTGAGTTAGTGTGTGTGTATTTCTGTGTATGTGTGTGTCTGTCTGTCCGCTGTGTATGTGTTGGTGTCTGTGTGTGTGTGTGTGTTAGTGTGTGTGTATGTGTGTGTCTGTCTGTCCGTGTGTGTGTGAGTTAGTGTGTGTGTATTTCTGTGTATGTGTGTGTCTGTCTGTCCGTGTGTGTGAGTTAGTGTGTGTGTATTTCTGTGTATGTGTGTGTCTGTCTGTCCATGTGTGTGTGTGTGTGTGTGTGTGTGAGTTAGAGTGTGTCTCTGATGAGAACTAGTGCACTCTGTACAGGAGAGACAGTCGGCAGCGGCCGGAAACAACACCTGTGTGATTTGCAAGTGAAATCAGGTGAAAGTTTACCTTCAGCTCACCACTTTCAATTTATAATGTTGTTTTAAAAAGTTTTAAAGTTTTTCTATGGATGAACTTTCCCTTTGAAGTCGCCACACCGGTGAGCACTTTTATTGTGAATGATAATCACAAGACACACGATTGTTCTTTAACCCACAAAACCAGTCACATGACACACTGATGCTCTCATTACACACACTTACCTCTGGTGTTAATAGGGCGTGACACTGTGTAGTGTACTGTAGATTTAGCGCTGTCAGCTGTCTATTCAGTGTGTCTCTCTCTCTCTTCTCTCTCTCTCTCTCTCTCTCTCTCTCTCTCTCTCTCTGTCAGTGTGAGTTATATCTGCACATTCACACTCAACTGTGAACCCCATTAACACACACTTCAGTTAGAATGTTGAACATGTCTGTAATGTGTGACTCCTGTGTCCTCTCGTCCCTCACCACATACTCTAACTTTATAAATGCTGTAATGACGTCATCTTGTAATGATCAAAGATATTTAATTTCCAATTCACTTGTTATGTGTTCAAGTTCTGCCTTAAAGATTGTTTAATTGTATAAAGAAATGACCCTTAACCTTAGTTATTTCCTCCGAGAACTGTTTCATTTTTACATTATTACTAAAAGTATTCATCATAATATGTGTTGTATTATCAATAATTAACTCTCGGTTTATTGCGCGATTAAAGTCTTGATAGTGTGAGTTCCGTCGCTGAGGTTTAGTTCGCTTTCACTTCACCTGTTGACGGGCGGTCGACATTATGGGCTGTGTGTCCATCCCAACCTCCCAGTGAGCTTTCAGGAACCATACTCGCGCGCTGGAAACCGAGAGGGGCTCGAGATGCTGTCTATCTAGGGTGCTCACTAGTGTCTGAGACGCCGCCCGTGGACACACCCGCTGTCTCGTCGCGTTCAGTCACGCTGAGAAAGTTGGAAATCCCGATCACTGTATCGATTCTTATCGCGGTAAAGAGCGCTGTAAACCTCACGATAGACACTTTATTTGGGGATTGTTGACTGCGGAGGTTTTGAACAGGTAAGATGTTTATTGATCGACAGAGAACACCTGAGGTAACTTCACGCTTTTCTCTTCGGTCTTTCAGTTTAACATAAACACTTTATTCACAAAGGACCGTTTAATTCGTGACGGCGTGAGTGATTGACAGATGTGTAGTCAGTGATTGACAGGTCCTGTTTCTTCTCAAGAACCGGTTTGTTATCACAAGTGTTTCTTTATTAGTAACGATCAGAAAAGCTCTCAGTGCACGAGACGGACCTCAGAGGCGGTGTTACCATGGTTGTGTTTTTAAGTACTGTGGTATGACGTGAATGTAAAATAACCGATCAGACATTACATCGTCATCATTATGATATGTGTGATTTATTGATAGTATTGATCAGCAGCGCCCTGTGGTCTCTTCAGGTGACGTATTTGATGTGTTTCAGTGTCAGAGGTCACACAGATATGTGTCCATTGATGGTTTATGATAACTGACCTGTTTGTTATTCTCTCTTAACTAGTGATGAGCGGAGGTGTGATGAAGAGGCGATGATGAGTGAGCGAGGAGGAGACAGGTGAGTGTTACACCTGTGAGGCGGTTCAATCTCTCCTCTCTCACTTCCGGTGTGATTGTTGGGGTGGTGAGCGTGAGCGTGCGGATTGAGTGCTGTGAGTGCGGTTGGATTCTGTGAGTGAATCTTTTCTTTCTTTTTTTCTGGCTTTTTTCTTTGTTCGTTGGTTTTGTGTGTTTTTGGTTTACATTTTAGTTGTTTTGGGCCGCGTGCCGCCTGTTTTACCGGGAGCATGACGGCCCACGCACGCGATGTTTCACTGACTCGCCGTCATGGGGTGAAAGTAGCGGCCGCAGTTAGTGTGGAGAAATGTTGCCTGGCTGTAGGAGAGGTGGTTGGACATGAAAATATATTGTCTGCCTCCAGGATGAATAATGCCACTGTTATTTTTCTGAGTACTGTTGAAAAGGCTAATGAACTAGTTGAGACAGGGATAGTTGTTGATGATGTTTTTAATCTTGTACTCCCGCTTTCTACACCATCAAAAAAGTAACGCTATCCAATGTACCACCGTTTTTAAGTGATGAGATTTTAGCTAAAACTCTATCTCGTTATGGTAAACTGGTCTCTTCCATTAAAAAGATCCCTATCGGTTGTGGGTCGCCTTTACTAAAACATGTTGTTTCGTTTAGGCGTTTCGTTTATATGATTATGAATGATGATGCTGATTTGGACGTGTCTTTGCACTTTCGGGCTGATGAGTACGATTACATCATTTACATAACAACTGACAAAATGAAATGTTTTAGTTGTGGCCAATCTGGTCATTTAGTTCGTGATTGTCCCGCAAAAAATTTGAACAACCCGCCAGGTGATGGTGACGTAGTTGCTGTCAGAAGTGCTGTAGTCGATAACGCTGAACCCGATGCAGCAGCAGGGCCGTCCGACGAGACTCCGGGTGTGACAGGGGCACGAGCCTCAGAGGAAAAGCATGATGATGGTTTACCTGTGATCGCAGTAACTGAAGCTGCAGAATTAGCGCTTGAAAACACAGTTTCTGGTTTAGAAGTGTCTAATGTTCAGGCGGGGGTAGCCGGTATTGAGACGGAGAGGCATGTACACGATGCTCTCATTAATAATCTGCAATCGACTGTGGGAATACAAGTGATGACATTCCAATGGAAACAGTGCAGACAGATTTTAAAGTCCCATTAAAGAGGAAAATGGGTGGTAAAAATCGGATGGTTAGACACGCAAAAAAATCAGAGTTGACTGACTTAAGTGACAAGGAAACAGAAAGTGACAGTGAATCATCTGATTCAAGTGTTTGTCTTTCTCAGAGTGATTTTTCTGGACGTCATTATGAGGTAGATGATATTAAACTGTTCCTTAGAGCTACTAAAAATAAGAGGGGTGTGCACATTGAGAAATATTTTCCTGACATAAAACAGTTTATAGATAATACTAAGGGGTTCATGATGGAGGGCTCCTTTACAAATAAAGAGGTCTATAGGCTAAGAAAAATAGTGAGGAAACTCAACTCTGAACTTAATAAGGATGACAGTGAGAAGGACTAATTCCATGACTTTTAGTAGTTTCTTTTTGTGGACAGTTTTCTTTTTCTTTTTTTTTTTTTTTTCCTTAAGTATGTGTCACGCTAATGTTGCTACTTTAAATCTGAATGGTGCTAGAGACATGCACAAAAGAGCTGCATTATATGAAGTAATTCATCAGAAAAGAATTGATGTTATACTGCTACAAGAGACACATACTGATGTTAATAATGCTGCTGACTGGGCAGTAGAATGGAATGGGACTGCTGTTTTAAGTCATAATACCACAATAAGTGGCGGAGTTGCTGTTCTCTTTTCTAAGAGTTTCAGCCCACACTCTTATCAGGTTGAAGAGGTTATCAAAGGTAGACTCTTGAAAGTAAGAGCCTCTTTTGAAAATGTTGTTTTTGTTTTTATTTGTGTGTATATACCAACCTCAGCTGTTGAGAGAATGTTGTTTTTAAATACTTTATCCTCTGTTTTACAAAATGTTGCTGTTGATGAGTATTTAATTTTGGGTGGTGATTTTAATTGCACAGAGTCCAACTTAGATAGAAATCACTTGGAACCTCATTTACCTTCACGCCAACGTCTTGTTCAGCTAAAAAAAACACATGAATTAATTGATATTTGGAGACAGATTAATGGAGAACAAAGACAATACACTTGGTCTCATGTTCGTGATAACATGATTTCATTGGCAAGGCTGGATAAGTTTTATGTTTTTAAACATCATGCGAGTATTGTTGAGAGTTGTTCTATTACACCATCATGTCTCTCAGATCACAGTATGGTGCAGTGCTGTTTTTTTTTAATTCTATTAAGCCAAAGAGCGCTTATTGGCACTTGAATACCACTTTGTTGGATGATAAGTGTTTTAAAGAATGTTTTAAACATTTTTGGGATATTTTTAAAACAACAAAGAAATCCTTTAGAACACTGCAGCAATGGTGGGATTTTGGGAAAGTTCAGATAAAACAGCTATGTCAACAATATTCTCTGAACGTCACTAGAGAAGTAACCCTGAGATTAAGCACTTTAGAGACTGAGATTTTAAAACTGCAAGAATTGGCTCACTTGCCTGGGGAACAAAGTGATGTGGAGTCTCTCATAAAAAATAAGAAGACTCAGTTATCTGACCTTTTAGGGGTTAAAACACAGGGTGCTCTGGTCAGGTCACGCTTTCTTAGTATAAACGAGATGGATGCACATCAAGGTTTTTTTTTAGTTTAGAAAAGAAAAATGGACAGAACAGAGTCATTCATGCGTTACGTTCTGAAACTGGAACTATATTGACTGACCCCAAAGACATTCGTAAGAGAGCAGCCACTTTTTATGAGTCTCTATATAAAAATGAACTGGGTCCAGATTCTACGAATGACAGTGCTTTTTTTGATAATCTTCCTCAAGTGGCAGAGGAAGTCAATGCAAAGATTTCAGGTGCCTTGACCATGGGGGAGCTGTGTAAAGCCATCCAGGGTATGGCGCTTGGAAAAGCACCAGGGATTGACGGTCTGCCTGTTGACTTTTATAAGTCTTTATGGTCAGATTGGAGAGGATTTGCTAGAGGTACTGAATGACAGTTTAGCCGGAGGGCTTCTGCCGTTGAGTTGCCGTAGAGCAGTCCTGACTATCCTACCCAAGAAGGGTGATCTGACGGACATCAAGTGCTGGCGGCGGTCTCCCTCCTGTGCAGTGACTATAAGCTGCTCTCTAAGGCTTTAGCTAACCGATTGGCAGAGGTTATGGACCAGGTAATTCATCCTGACCAGACATACTGTGTCCCCGGGAGGTCAATCTTTGATAATGTTTCCCTGATTAGAGATCTTCTTGATGTCTCTAGGAGGTTAAAGATAGATTGTGGCTTAATATCATTGGACCAAGAGAAAGCCTTTGATCGCGTTGAGCACACTTATTTATGGAGAGTTTTGGAAGCCTTTGGTTTTTGCAAAAAATTTATAGATCAGGTGAAGGTTCTCTATAGTAACGTTCAGAGCATTCTCAAAGTTAACGGTGGTTTGTGTGCTCCTTTTGAGGCTTGTAGAGGTATTAGACAGGGGTGTTCCCTTTCTGGTATGCTGTATTCTCTGGCCATAGAGCCTTTATTACAGCAAATAAGAATGAAACTTCAAGGTATATCTTTGCCAAATTGCAATGGTAATTTTTTATTATCAGCCTATGCTGATGATATAGTGGTTATGATTAGTAAGCAAAGTGACGTACAGGTTTTATCTGAATTACTTGGAAATTTTAAAGTGTTGTCTTCTGCTAAAATAAATTGGAGTAAAAGCGAAGCACTATTGATAGGAAGCTGGAAAAGTGGGAAACCAGGACTCCCTGCTGGTTTACATTGGGGAAAAGAAGGTTTTAAATATTTAGGGGTATTTTTGGGAGATGAGACAATAGTACAAAAACTGGGAAGGTTTAATTGAAAAAGTCAAAGGACGCCTAGAAAAATGGAAGTTTTTGTCTCCAAAAGTGTCATATAGAGGGCGCATTTTAATTGTTAATAATTTGGTGGCGTCTTCCTTATGGCATAAGTTTGCCTGTGTAGATCCTCCCTTGCAACTACTTTCAAAAATCCAGGCTATCATGGTTAATTTTTTTTTGGGATAGGTTGCATTGGGTCTCACAAAATGTATTGTTTTTGCCTAAAGAGGAAGGTGGTCAAGGATTAATACATTTACAAAGCCGAATTGCAACCTTTCGTCTGCAGTTTGTGAAAAGACTGTTGGATGGACCATCAAATTGTAACTGGCGTGCTGTTTCATGCCTGATTTTACGTAGTTTTGTAGGATTGGGGTTGGACAAAGTACTTTTCTTGATGGATCCCCAAAAACTGGACACCTCAACGTTGCCAATTTTTTATAAGAATACTTTTAAAGTTTGGAGTCTTTTTGTTGTTAAACGACCAGAAAACTCACCTTCTCTTTTCTGGTTACTGGAAGAGCCTTTAATCTATGGCTCTCGATTGGATTTAACGGACAGTTCATTTTTTCCTGGACTTAATAGGGTGCTGATTGGACACAACGTCATTACTCTGAGTCAGTTACTGAACATTGTAGGGCCGGACTTTAAGGACGAAGCAGCTCTGGCTCAACACTTGGGAATCAGATCTATTCGTCTGGTTACCCAGTTGCTCATAAAATGGAAAGCTGCTCTTAAAACAACTGAAATAGAACTGTTAACAGAATATTGTGGAGGCTCTTGTGTTTCGAACCCCAAAGACTTTTTCCTTGTTTGTTTTTGTCTATAAATGTTAAAGGGGTTACTTCCCCTTTCTTCAGAAATGCTGCATCTATGTGTAAAGATTTTTTTTTAAGTACTGGCAAATCTTTGTACAGGTCTTGTGTTTTGGTGTTTAGCAAAAATGTTTTAAATGCAAGAGTTGATACTCCCTGGCGTGATGTTTTTAAACTGGATGAAGGCAAAAAACCTGAGTGGCGATCTTTTTACAAACCACCGTTGACTAAGAGAACAGGTGATTTGCAATGGAAAATACTTCATGGTGCTGTCGCGGTTAATGCTTTTGTGACAGTTTTAAACCCTGAGGTTGCTTCTACATGCCCTTTTTGCTCTAATAGAGAAACTGTTTTCCATGCTTTTATGAATTGTTGTAGATTACAATCTCTATTTGTAATTCTAGGTGATGTTTTTAGAGTTGTAATGAAACCTTTTCTCTGGAGACATTTATTTTGGGGTACAAATATGTGAGGAAAAAAGATTTGTTTGTCAACTTCTGAATTTCGTTTTAGGCCAAGCAAAGCTGGCCATTTATTTAAGCAGGAAAAAGAAAATAGAACAAAATTTAAATCAGAATATAATAGCCTTGTTTTCTAATCTGGTGAAATCAAGAGTTATGGTTGATTTTCTTTATTATAAGTCTATTAATGATTTGCTCTTATTTGAATGCATATGGTGTTTTAATGAGGCTCTGTGCTCTGTTTTTGAGGGTGAATTGATTTTTACGCATATTTTGTGAGGTGTTTGTTTTTTTTTTTTTTGTGGCGTAAAACTTTGAAAACTATTTAATATTGTGGTATAAGAGTGTATGGTGAAATAGGATATTTTTTTTTTGTAATAAAAGTCTTGTTAAAGATTTCAAAAAAA